>JAJOOJ010014523.1:0-38902 GCA_029582625.1 Solanum boliviense
GAAATTTCGGATTTTGATACGGTTGCTCTAAAATTTGGGTTAGACCCATTTCCCACTCAATTTGACCCCCTAAACAAGAATATGAAGTCGGATTTTTGTAAAACGAAACGGATCTTTTTATATACAGCTAAACAAGTTTCCGGTAACTTTCGTAGCACATTTTTAAGAACTTTTTGGGTCAAATTCAAATATAATCATTTCATTAAGTTCTCGACTCCAAACTCACATATGAGGCTCTAGTTTCACTCTATCATTTTCCGGGTCGTTACAGTGACACAGCTCATATCTAGAGCAAGTGAAGAGTTCTTCGACTTACTCGATAAACTTTCTGAAGGGAACCAATGGTATGAAGGGGAAATGTCTAGAACCACAACCCAAAAGGCTGCAGGGATTTTAGATGTAGACCAAACTACTGCCATAAATGCCAAATTAGATTCAATGCAACAAAACATGGCCCTATATTTTAAACAAATGGCTCTAAATTATACACCGGTAAATGTTGTACAACAGGTAGCCAATTGGTGTGAGGTATGTGGTAGTGGAACTCATGAAACTGAGCAATGTAAGGCAAACCCGGATTCCGTAAATTATTTGGGAAATGCGTAAAGGGGTGGAGTTCAACAAAATTATGGAAATACTTACAACCCTAGTGGGAGGAACCATCCTAACTTCTCATGGGGTGGGAACCAAAACCAAAATCAGGCGCAAGGGGCTAACCAATACCGTTCTCAAGGGGCTGGGCAACAATATTACAATCATAACCAAGGCGCAAATCCTAGTGCACCAAAAGGGGGGATGACCGATGAAGAGCTACTCCAAAATCTCATGACTGAAATAGAGACTAAATTAAATGCTAGAATAGATAAGTAGGATGAAAACATCAGAAACATCTAGATGTCCGAAATGAGTTTAGAGAAACAAGTTGCACAAGTGGCTAATTGTTTGAACTTGCGTCCCTAAGGTGGGCTGCCCAATGATACTGAACCCAATCCAAAGCAATTGCATGCGGTAAGTACTAGAAGTGGGTTACAATTAAAGGAACTAGCTCCAAAGAAGAGAGCTATTGAGGTAAGTAACAAAGAAAAGAAGGTGGAAGAGGTAGTAAAAAGCTCCAATGTTGAGGTACCCGTTCCTCAAAAGAAATTACCACCTCTATTTCCACAAAGGCTGAAAAAGCAGAATGAAGATGAATGCTTCGATAAGTTTCTCTCTCTCCTTAAACAGGTTCACATTAATCTACCTTTGGTTGACATTTTGCAGGGTATCCCGAAGTATGTTAAATACTTGAAAGACATTGTGGCTAGCAAGAGGAGGCTCACGGAATATGAAACTGTAGCACTTACTGAGGAGTGCAGCTCAAGGATCCAAAACAGATTGCCCAAAAGTTAAAAGATCCAAGTAGTTTTACTGTGCAGATTACAATTGGGCAAAGTGTTCATGCCCGGGGATTTATTTTGGGGCAAGTATAAATTTGATGCCCTTATCTTTGTATCTAAAGCTTGGGTTGGGTAGTCCAAAAAGAACCACTGTTATTCTCCAACTCGTTGATAGATCCATTGCTAGGCCTGAGGGGGTAGTAGAAGATGTGTTAGTTCAAGTAGGTTCATTGATTTTTCCTGTAGACTTTGTGTTCTTAGATTTTGAGCATGATGCTGAAGTTCCATTCATTTTGGGATGACTTTTCTTGGCCACGGGTAGGGCATTGATTGATATAGCAACTGGTCAACTAACTATGATGGCACATGATAAGGTTGAGGTATTTGATGTTTACCGCGCTTTAAAATTGCCTTCTATTTATGAAGAGTTGTCTGTTATTACTGTGGTTGAATGCATAGTAGAATCACAAATAGTTGTGCCCGAAGATTCTTTAGAAAGAGTGTTAGTGGGTCATGAGATAGAAGGAGATACTGAAGCTCAAGAGATTGAATCATGCTTAAATCTAGCACTAGTAAACACTCGTAGGACTCAAATGGAGTCACTAGATCGCGAGTTGGGCCCCCCACCAAAGCCATCAATAGAAGAAGCCCCTAAGTTGGAACTAAAAACTCTACCGGCTCACCTAAGGTATGCTTATTTGGGTACTAATGAAACTTTTCCTGTTATACTTTCTGCAGAATTGTCTGATTTACAAGTTGATGCGGCATTGAGGATCTTAAAGCGGAGGAGGTAAGTAATTGGATGGCAGATGGTTGATATTCATGGGATTAGTCCGGCGTTATGCATGCATATAATTTACATGGAAGAGGATCACAAACCCAAAGCACAACATCAACGTCGACTGAATCATGTGATGAAAGAAGTGGTAAGAAAGGAAGTCATAAAGTGGCTAGATGCTGGAATTGTGTACCCAATCTCTGATAGTAAGTGGGTAAGTCCGGTACAATGTGTTCCCAAAAAGGGAGCTATGACAGTGGTAATGAACGAAAAGAATGAGTTGATTCCTACAAGAACAGTGACCGGGTGGAGAATTTTCATGGATTGCCAGAAACTAAATGATACTACCCGGAAAGATCACTACCCTGTTCCTTTCATTGATCAAATGCTTGACCGACTAGCAGGGTAGGAGTGTTTTATTTAAAAATATATTTTAGACTGGTTTTAAGAGTTGTCCTTTAATTTTTAAGAAAAATCAAGAAAACTACTTTTTCAAAAGATTAAAACAAAAATCTAATGAAAAAACTTAAAAGGGGTTCGAGATTCTTATTAACATTTCGGGAAGGGTTTGAAAGCACCCGAAATGCCCGCTAATATGCGGTTATCCGGTAATTAACTATTTGGCTAAGATAATTTAACTTAACTTAAATTGCAAAATTGGACTATTTCATAGTTTAGACTGTTTTAAAATGGGAAAGAGGGGGTGAAGTACGGGAATATTAACTAAGTGAGATAATTTGCAAAATATATTTTTTTAAGTCTTGTTGAACGATGATTGATTTAGTTAAATTGTTAAATCAAAATGGGCGTCTTTCGGGGATTTGAATTTTCCACCTTAAGATTAACGACAAATACTAACAAGTAAAACAAACACAGTAAAGTAAAGAGGGAAAGAGGGTTGGACCCAAATCTGGTTTTTGTCTGCCTGGACCAGTATTTGGGCCCATTTTCATTTTGGGGCTTCGGCCCATTTAAGTCATTTGTACCTGTCCTATTCTAGCATAATAGAAGTATTTTCTATCTTTTGGACCTTAGGCCCAATTCTTCCACCTGTCCTAAACCAATACACAATAACAATTAAAATGACAAGGGCTTAGGCCCAAAATAACAAAATACAACTATTATGAATTAAGAGTGGGCCTTTGGCCCAATCTTTTCAAATTTTTTTGATCTGCTGCATATTTTTCAACTCTGGGACCTGTTCATCGATTTTCAATGGCCGATTTACTCGATAAAGGAATTTGAGCCTTTATGGCTCTCTCGAAATGCAAGGAAAAGGAGTGAGTTCGTAGCGAACTAGAACAGATTTCACATGTAAACAAACAAAGGGAAAAAGTATTAATATTTTAAAAATGACAACATCCTAATATAGTCGAACAAAACTATGTAACATCTGATGAATTTAATAATGATAGAAATTCTTAACAAATTGCATTAGTCAAACATCAGTAAACAATTAATTTCCATAAATGGGTAACCTTTGAAAAAGGAATTAACAATTCGCAACAATCAATAATTATGAAGTAAGGAGTCCAAACTAACACACATATGGGGGATATCCCTATTAAGCAGCAACTTCCAACCTAACATAAGGATGAAACAAAACAGCAAAATGACATTTAATGTCGATATTTTATACTAAACAAAAGTCAAAGAACTATATTCAACAATACGACCAATATCCAGATAGCATAAAACTTGAATACATGATGGAGAGGGAAGGTAGAGAATGGACAACATCCTAGCAGATATGTGTTTAACAACGACTTACTGATTTAAACACGAGTTAACGGACTGAACCCCTTTATCAAAATTTAACATGCCAGCGACATCTTAACTCAAACAAACAAGTTGTCATATGAAGAGAAGTGCTACTATCAGGTAGATTTGAAGACAAAGAATGTTCTCATGATGACTCTAATTAGTTTAACAAGAGCACTCATCTAAGAAAGAAACGAGTTAGAGTTCGAACATTAGACTACAATCTTTTAAATTAAGACTTGACTAACCGAAACTACTAAAAAGAAAGAAAGAACACAACTCATGTTTGACAAACACATATAGGAATGAGGTACTACAGTATCATGGAGATATATCTATTCAAACAAACCAAGAAACTCAACCAATTTCTCACATACAAGATATAAGTCTGTCCAACTCTCACATAGATAGAAAGCAAAATTCCAAATCAGAAAGGTTAAAATAATCAACTAAAAATCTCAAAACAGCAAATATAAAGACACTAAAATGAACTCAAAATATAAACGTCTTGATTCATTCATCTCAACTTAAAGTGAAAGAACATAGAAATGACATCAAACACTAAACCTTATCACAGATTTATGACGAATAAAACCAAGCTAGGATTTAATACGATACCTTTGAAAACTAAAACCAACTACACCAAGAAAGTTGAGACGACAAGAGTAACAATAATCGGAAAAATACCCCTCCAACATCCATACACATATTCAAGTCACAATCGAAACTAAAAGATGAAACAATAGGCAAAAGGAGACGAAGAACCTCAACTTTTATCAATATCTAGAAGCATACAGACCATATTCAATGAAGCAAACTGAGTTTACACGAGAAAGGAATGAATTGAAAAATCGATTGACTAAACAGAAAGCTCTACTACTAACTCGAAACTAAACAAATAAAATGATTAAACCTAAATTTCTATCATTCAAATAGCTCAACAGTTAACATTCCAGCATATTGAACACAACCAAAACATGAACTAAAATAAGGGATTACCTTTCAGAGTGCAGCAAATAGAGACAACTACGAGCTTGGAGCAAACTTATCACCAACTTCAAACTTCAGGAAGCTTTCATGAATCCCTAGCAACTCTCGAATCAAGGAAGAGAAAAGTATATATCGTAGGTATATTTCTACACAACTATTGTTGTAAATTATCTCCCGTTTTCCCAAATTTTTCCCCAAACCTTTTTTTCAATATTTTCACTAACTCAAAATTTCCGACTCCAAAAAACTCTCCCTTTCAACAGTGAATAAGAGCAATTATATAGAAGGGAGCTAGGGTTTGATTTCGAGGGGGAAAGGGTTAAAATTCGGATAGAAAGGGGCTAATTCAAAATTCAAATCCTCAAAAATCTTACACCATTCAAGCTAAACATTCCTTTATCTAAAGTTTCGTCCCCATTCCGAAAGAGGAAATGGGACAGACGCGTGCCTGCTTTGTGCTGCTGCGTGTGTCGGCGTATTTGGACTACTGTTGTACGTTTCTCTGGGTTTGCTGGTTCTATTTGTTGCGTCGTTGCTGAAGAAAAAGAAGAAGAAGAAACGTAGGTCTGGGGTCGGGTTTGGAAAAGGGCTGTGGGAATATTGTATTGTTGTTAATGGGTATTTGGTATGTTGGGTTGGGAATTTTTGATAAGTTGGACTATTGTACATATTGTTAGTTAGGAAATAAAATGGAATGAGGAAAAACGGATAGATGGGCTGAGCAGATTGAAAATATGGGCTGTTGGAAATTAGAAGTAGGGTCCCATCTTTAGTCTTTTGATATGGCCAAGTGAATTACAAACTTAACCAAATTGAATTTCATTTGCAAATTCGGCTAAAATCTAAATCAGATGAATTAACATAATTAATTTAGGAGCTTCTCAATCTTAACGAAATAAAATAATTAATTCAACTATAAACCAATTAATTTTTAAAGTTAACCACAATTTAAACTAAACTAATTTTAATATAATATTTAAAATAAAATCTTTTTGAGATGATTTTCAAATATTCACGAAACATACCAATTATATCAATAAACCCTATGAAATATATCCACTTATTTATAAATTATGAGAATCGACTAAGATCACTTAAAATGACTTTGAAAAGTATTTGAATTTTATAAAATTAAGTATTCTATTGTTTGGGAATTAAGAATCTCGTGCATTAATTCCTATCGGGGAGGGTCAAAATTGGGTGTCAACAAATGTCCCTCATTTTACTTGAATTGATGCAAGAAATTCGAGGAAAATGAAATTGACTAATCCAATTTTGACTAACCACGTCTTTATCTTTGGAAAAGGGATTTGGTACGGACTTTAAGAATTATGGTCGAACCCCAAAAATGGGTTTCCTACATATCTCAGGCTGTATGAGAAATCAGGCCACTTGCAATTCGGTACGCTTGATTTGACGCACGATTCTGAAAGAATTCAAAAGTTATTTCGATATCGAATTATAATGAGATTGAAACACTTGGGAATAAGATTTAAGAGCGAATGTCAGAACACACCCGAGTTTTCAACACTGATCCCGCCTACATATCCCTCAACTTAGGAAATCAGGCTGTTTGTAGTTCGACTCGATCAGTTGAAAAGGAAATCTCTTATGCAAGATCACCTTTGGTTTTGGAAAAGCGATAAAGTAAGTCAAGTATGAAAATGAGACTTGAAACCTCTTAGCCCTGAATTTGGAGCGCTTCACACCCACAATTAAAAACTTACACACACATAATTTCCAAAGCTCTTGGTGCATTGTCACTCAGATTGGAAAGCTGTTTTCGGTAGAGACCAAGGATTTTCGGGTGAGAAACTGAAACCAGGAAACCTAAGGGAAAACCCACATGCCTTCTGATAGGGGTGTGGTTTGACTGTGGTGGAAGTCGCTCCTCCGTTCGCGTCCTAAGAGTTTGACACTCCTTTTTGGACTATGTCCCAGTTCACTGCTAAGAAAAAGTTCCACGTTGTGATGTATCCTTTTTGATGTCGTCCGCATCTGTGGTTTGTTTTGGAGAATTTATCCTCTCAGATGCTCTCGACAAAGACCGAGATAAAACTCGTTAGCATAAAAAATGCAATTCAAATGGGAGACATTGTCTTTTACCATGTTGACACTTAATTGTTCTCCTTGAACATTTGACGTCAACTCTATCGGGTTTGACGTGAAGCAAATAAATCTTGTGTCTCATATTTGCAATATAATCTTCAGTGTACTCTTTCTTTGATGTCAAAGTAATAAAATAGGCTGATGTAATATGTTGACAGTTTTCTTGATCTCGTTGTTTTTTGCAAAGAAAATGTTGCAGTTGATGTTGATTTTTCTAATGATGGGTAAATATTTCTTTTGCGATGCATGAATCTTTTTTCCGCGATGCATGAATCTTCTCTTGCAATGCATGAATCCCTTTTCTCGCGATGCATGACTCTTCTTTTGCAATGCATGGATTTCTTTCCCGCGATGCATGAATCCTTCTCTCGCGATGTATGACTCTTCTTGCAATGCATGACTTCTTCCTCTTGCAATGCATGACTTCTCCTTCTTGCAATACATGGTTTTCTTCTCTTATAATGCCTGACTTCTTTCTCTTGCAATGCATGATCTCTTCTCTTGCAATGCATGACTTCTTTCTTTTACAATGCATGATTTCTTCTCTTGCAATGCATGATTTCTTTCTTTTTGTTGTGCATGACTTTTTCTCTTGCTATGCATGGTTTCTTCTTCTTGCTATGCATGGTTTCTTCTTCTTGCTATGCATGATTTTTTCTTCGTGCTATGCATAATTCTCTTTCTCTTGTTATGCATGACTTTTTCGCGATGCATGATTTCTCCGCGATGCATGACTTCTTTCTCTTGCAATGCATGATTTCTTTCTCTTGCAATGCATGATTTCTTTCTTTTTGTTGTGCATGACTTTTTCTCTTGCTATGCATGGTTTCTTCTTCTTGCTATACATAACTTCTTTCTTTTACAACGCATGATTTCTTCTCTTGCAATGCATGACTTTTTTCTCTTGTTATGTATGACTTTTCTTGCATGATCTCCTTTTCAGATAATGCAATCCCTGGTACCGAACGAAGATAATGCTTCACCGAGCAACATAGGTGATCTTCTGGGTATCCTCTAGGTGGCGGCATCGCCTCAATTGACAATATGAATAAAAATAACCCTCGGAGTAATGGTATCATCTCATTTGATGATACGATATAAATGACTCTTCGGGTGGTAATATTATCATGTATGATAATATGATGCAGATAATGTCCTCCAAGTATCTTTAGTTGATGGAAAATAGCGAAACGTCTTTCTTCGGGATTTTTATTTGTTCCCACTCCGAACACAATCGTATGTTCATTATGGACTTTGCCTCGTTAGGAAATTTGAATGAAATGATGTTATTCATATTCACAAATCTTTGATATGAGAAGCATAAAATATTTCCTGCATCCACAGAAAAAATTGTCAATTTTGGGGAGCTTTTCAACCTTTTGACCTCTCCATATTCATTGAATGGAAGAACATGCTGATTTTGAGGCAAACCTATAGACCTGCATTCACAGAAAAATTGTTTGTTTAAAAAATGAACTGATTTGTGTTGATCTCTTCGGTTGTTTGCTCCTTGTCTTGTTATCTCCGGTTGATTTTTCTGATCTCCCGCTTCTTGATAGATAAGACAACATATTTATGCAAGATAATTTAGACATGAAATAAAAGTTTTTAAGAAAAATAGATTTTCAAAAGAAATATTTGGAAAAGGTCGCTGCCAAGTGTCATGTCACGTCGAGCTTTAGAAACGCCTTTGAAGTTAATGTCCCGAGGTCTATTTGATTATTTGCTGGAAAGTATTCAAAGTTGCTCTAAACTTTGATGATCCTTGTTGAAATTTTGAGGTCATCCTCAAAATTTCTGTCCTAGTTAACTGTCTTGGCTTATCTCGAGCTGTTGGTGAGTAAATCATGGAATTTTTTAGATCTTCTCAAAATTATGTCCCAGTTTGCAAATTTAAAAGTAACTTCAGTCTCGACTTGTTGAAGAGATCTTCTTCTTAAGAATTTTTGAGTCCCTCTAAAAAATTCTGTCTCAGTTTCTATTGTAAAGAGAAATAGAAATCTTACGGGGAATATGACCGAGCCCTTGTGGCACCTACGTATCCCGTTGAGGCAGGAATCAGGTCAAACGTAGTTCCCCTCTCGAGATCAAAAATAAGAAATTTTGCAAAGAAATTGACCGAGGCCGACATAGGCCACCTACATATCTCATTCTTGAGAATTCAAGTCAAAAGTATTTCAAACACAAAGAAATATTAAAAGAAAGGGGTGACCGAGGCCAACATAGGCCGCCTACGTATCTCATGCTTGAGAATTCAAGTCAGACGTAGTTCATTACAGGAGGGATAAAATTCTTGAACAAAGCGATTACAATTAAATAGAACGATTACAAGGAAATGATAGAAATACAAACTGAAGTTTCACACATAATATCTATTGACTGCATCTGAGTTGATCGGTTTCGGCCATTCGATGCCATCCATCTCTGACAGGACCAAGGCACCTCCGGATAACACTTTACGAACCATGTAGGGTCCTTGCCAATTTGGTGCAAATTTCCCTTTGTACTCAGCTTGATGAGGGAAAATGCATTTGAGAACCAACTGACCAACCTCAAACATTCTGGCTCTTACTTTGTTGTGGAAAGCGTGAATCATTCTCTATCGATAAAGTTGACCATGACAAACAGCAACCATCATCTTCTCATCAATCAATGTCAACTGGTCAATCCGCTTACGAACCCAATCAATATCACTCAATTCAGCTTCTTGGATGATTCTCAATGAGGGTATCTCAACTTTGGCAGATATAACTGCTTCTGTTCCATATACTAACAAGTATGGAGTAGCTCCAATTGACGTTCTAACAGTCGTTCTGTATCCTAACAATGCATATGCCAACATCTAGTGCCAACCTCGATAATTGTCATCATTTTCCTCAAAATCTTCTTGATGTTCTTGTTGGCGGCTTCTACAGCTCCGTTCATTTGGGGACGATAAGCAGTTGAGTTCCAGTGAGTAATCTTGAACTGTTCACATATCTCTCTCATCAAGTGACTGTTGAGATTCGTTCCATTACCAATAATGATGGATTCTGGCACTCCAAACCTACATATCAAATTGTTGCGAATAAAGTCAGCTACAACCTTCTTGGTTACTGACTTATACGAAGCTGCTTCCACCCACTTGGTGAAGTAGTCAAGGGCAATCAAAATGAATTTGTGTCCGTTAGAGGTGGCTGGCTCAATTGGACCAATGACATCCATGCCCCAAGCTACAAACGGCCAAGGTAAACTCATAGCATTGAGTTCATGAGGCTGCACTCGAATCAAATCACCATGCACCTGACATTTATGACATTTATGCACAAACTTGCAACAATCGTGTTTCATAGTCATCCAAAACTAACCGGCCCGGAAGATCTTCCTAGCCAAAGTGAACCCATTCATATGAGTATCGCAGACTCCAGTATGTATCTGTTCAAGAAGCTTTGCAGCTTCACTAGCGTCAACACATCTGAGAAGACCTAAATCCGGAGTCTTCCTATAAAGGATTTCCCCACTTGCAAAGAAATTGAGGGTCATACGGCGTATCGACTTCTTCTGGTTGAATGTTGCACTCTTAGGATAAGTCTCGGTCTCCAAATACTTCTTGATGTCAAAATACCAAGGCAAACCATCTGGTTCTGCTTCAACATGTGAACAATAGACAGGCTGCTCTTTTACCTCTATATCCACTGGATCAATATACCTTGTAACTGGATGCTTAATCATTGATGCGATAGTGGCAAGAGCATCGGCCAACTCATTCTGTGTCCTGGGAGTGTGCCTGAATTCAATCTTGCGAAATCTCTTGCACAACTTCTATATATACTGCACGTATGGTGTGATCTTTGGGTTCTTCATGGCCCATTCTCCTTGAACCTGATGAATCAGCAAATCTGAATCTCCGATAACCAGTAACTCGTGAACATTCATATCAATGGCCATCTTCAAACCAAGGATACAAGCTTCATATTTTGCCATGTTGTTCGTGTAATTAAATCGGAGTTTAGCTGCCATAGGATAGTGCTGACCAGATTCTGACACTAAGACTACTCCGATACCTCTTCCTCGGTGGTTTGTCGCTCCATCAAAGAATACTCTCCAACCAGGGTATGCTTCAGAAATATCTTCACCCACAAATGCTACTTCTTCATCGGGAAAATAAGTCTTAAGTGGTTCATACTCCTCATCAACTGGATTCTCCGCAAGATGATCAGCTAAGGCTTGTGCTTTTATCGTCTTCTGAGTCACATACACAATGTCAAATCCACTCAAAAGCATTTGCCATTTAGCCAACTTCCCAGTCGGCATTGATTTCTGGAAAATATATTTCAACGGGTCCATCCTAGAAACAAGGTATGTGGTATAAGAAGATAAATAATGTCTCAACTTCTAAGCAATTCAGGTCAAAGCTCAACATGTCCTCTCCAAAAGAGTGTAACGAGCCTCATATTGAGTGAACTTTTTGCTCAAGTAATACATGACTCGCTCCTTCTTCCCAGTTTCGTCATATTGACCAAGCACGCATCCAAATGCATTATCCGAGACAGATAAATATAGCAACAAAGGACTCCCTTCTCGCGGAGAAACCAATACTGGCGGTTTTGATAAATAATTCTTGATGGCATCAAAGGCAGTTTGACATTCCTCGGTCCACTTGGTCAGGGAATCTTTTTTCAACAACTTAAAGATTGGCTCACACACTACGGTAGACTGAGCTAAAAATCAACTAATGTAGTTCAACCTTCCCAGAAAACTCATTACCTCTTTCTTCGCCTTGATCTTAGAAGGGTCAAGCTCAATGCCCCTTCTACTGACTATAAACCCAACAACTTGCCAACCGGTACTCCAAAAGTACATTTGGCGGGATTTAACTTCAAATTGTATTGGCGTAGACATTCAAAGAATTTCCTCAAGTGAGTCAAGTGATCCGAGCTCTTGCGGGATTTAATTATGACATCATCTATGTATAGCTCAATCTCCTTATGAATCATATCATGAAAAATGGTTGTCATAGCCCTCATGTAAGTAGCACCGGCATTTTTGAGACCAAACGGCATCACCCGATAATGATATACACCCTAAGGTGTAATGAAAGCCGTCTTTTCTGCATCTTCTTCATCCATGAGAATGTGAATGTTTGGCAATGGAAAGTTATCTTTCGGCCTTGCTTTGTTGAGGTCTCTGTAGTCGACACAAATTCTGATCTTTCCATCTTTCTTGGCAATCGGAACAACGTTGGCTAACCAAGTCGGATATTGTGTCACTTCCACTACTTGAGACTCGATCTGTTTGGTAATCTCCTCTTTGATTTTCAAACTCAACTTAGGCTTGAATTTTCGAGGCTTTTGTTTTACTAAACTTAAATCTGGATTAATCGACAACTTGTGGGATACCATATTCGTACTCAGCCCTGGCATATCTCTGTAGGACCAGGCATATACATCAATGTATTCCCTAAGAAAACGAACTAGATCCCTTCTTTGAGCTTCGGTCAGATGGACATTAATTCTGACCTCTTTGACACACTCTTCATCTACGAGATTCACAGTTTTAGTTTCTTCCAAATTCGGCTTGCGTTGATTCTCAAATTATCAAAATTCCTCGGCAACATGTTCGGGCACCTCACTTTCTTCTACATATTCCTCGCACTCATCATCACCTGCCTCATTTTGTTCACTCGGTTCATGACATAACATGACATTGACAGGTTTTAAATTATTATTACTGAAATCATAAACAGACAAAGTTAGAAAAGTAAAATATAAATAGACAAGTAAATAATTTTTGATAAAAGAGGCTTTCATTTGACTTAAAAAAAAAACAAGCACAAACTTTAGCCATGGCCGAGGGCCATTTTGCTTTTTTAAACATCACAAGAGAATTTAAAAACTTCAAGCAAATAAAAACTGCATAAAGGGTGGGTCTCGGGCCTTTTCCGGACTACCACCGATTTTAAAAACAAAACAAAGACACATGTCTTTTCTACCAAGCTTCACGGGAAATCAAGAGCGGTGTGGAGGTCCAATTCTGTAATTGCTCCTCAGGTTCTGCATCATGGATTCCTGATGTCCTAGCCTCTTCTTCGATGACTGCATCAATCTCTTTAAAGAGGCCCCAAATTCCTTCCCCGAGACCATCATCATTGACATATCCTCGCACCAAGAATAACTGGTACAGATGAGGAATTGGCCTGGCCAATGTTTTCTCAACACTCTTGTTCTTTAACTCTGCTTCATCATCTGTGGGGACGTACCCCAAACCAAACTTTGCTCCTCTGGCGGGAATTTGAATAGGCTCAACAATTCCTTGGAAATGCTTCCCCAACCCGAATCCTGGTTCGAAACCATTCTGGAGCATTACAATAGCAATCACCTTGTATACGGCAGGCATAGGAGGTTGCGGAGCCAAATTATCACCGGTAGCATTCACCAGCTCAACCGTGTAGAAATCACAACCTCGAGAGAGCTCATAAACGATCGATGCACAGCCGTTGGAATGGCTCCCTTCACCATGAATGACCAATTCCTGGTCCTTCCACACAAATTTTATTAGTTGGTGAAGAGTAGAGGGCATAGCCCCAGCCATGTGGATAAACGGTCTTCCCAGAAGCAAATTATAACTGGTGTTGATATCCAACACCTGAAACTCCATGTTAAACTCCGCGGGACCCATCTCAATTACCAAGTTCACTTCCCCTATCGTGTCTCTCTGCATTCCATTGAAAGCTCTCACATTGACATGGTTTTGTTGAACCTTTCCCGAGTCAAATTTCAGCTGCTTGAGAGTCAAAAGCGGGCAGATATTGAGACCTAACCCATCGTCGACCAAAACACGATTTATAATTTTTTCCCGATATTTGATGGTGACGTGCAGAGCTTTGTTGTGCATCCTGCCTTCAAAGGGCAGCTCTTCATCACAAAAACTGATTCGGTGTCCTCGAATGACCTGGTTTATCATGGTTACTAGATTGTCACTATTGGTACCCACGGGCACATAAGTGTCATCTAAAGACTTCATCAGAGTATGTCTATGCAACTGCGAACTTATCAATAAAGCCCATACAAAAATCTAAGTTGGCATCTTCTCCAAATGCTTCACAATCGAATAATCTTTTGGCTGCATTTTTCTCCAGAACTACTCGGCCTCGGCTTTTCTAATTGACCTTTTTGTTTGGTCTTTCTTCTGCCCTCCTTGAGCCAACTCTTCCGGTGTGTAGTGTTGACACCCAATTTTGGCCTAACATTTTCAAAATTCATAACTTTTAAGTTTTATTTATTTAATAGTTCAAAACATATTTTTTATAATTTTAAATAAGTTTATTGATAACTATTCGTATTTATCAAGATTTAGGATATTTTTTTTATCAGTTAATTTTAATTAAATTATTTTTTGTCATGACCAGTTGACTACGTTCAAATGTTTATTCATTTCGATTAAATCATTAGTTATGATAAATTGCATTTTTTACATGTCATTAGCTACGTTCATTATAATGTTTAATAATTATTTTATTTGTTATATTTGTTAATATTAATTTTGATATTTTGCACAATCTAGAAATTCATTCAAATATGGATAAGATTTCATGCATAAATATTTTTAAAGGCTAATGATTTTGGCGCACGATTTTAAAAAAAGGGTATTATACTATAGGTAATTTTTTAATTTCTATATAAACAATGATTTAGTTATTAGGTCAAGTGTGATGAATTTTTCTTTAGGAGGTAAGAATTTTTTTAATGGAAAAACCCTAAATTTTTTTCTCCCCTTTTCCTCCCTTAGCCTCCACCACCTCAAACCCCACCAGACCCTCCACCTCCCTCTTCTTCATTTTTCCGGCGAAATCTCACCGGAATACAAAGCGAGGCTCTGTAAATCAATGCCCTTTTCCTTTTCTGGTCGTCCAACAATTCATTCCAGAGAACCACAAGCTTCCAGCCAACCAAATGACCCCATTCTCCCTTCTTCTCCAACCCAAAACCACCTCCATTCCTTACCTTTTCCAGTGAAAAACAATCAGTAAACTAGACCCAAACCCCCATTTATTTTCTCTTCTTCCCAGCGATAACAACCCCGACCAGATCCACTTTTTTCCAGCAACCAACAGTAGGAAACACTAACAAAAAACAACCAGAAACCAGCTCCGTTCTCCATTTTTTTCAGTTGGCTCCAAGCCGAGACAACACTACTGCGACCAGCAGCTCGTACAAGACCTCCCTTCCCCTCTCCCCTTTCATGATGTTTCTTCGTTTTGCAGGTACTTCTTCGAAGCTCGAACAACTAGACCATTTTCCGTCTTTTTCCCCAGATCCAGCGTGGCTCCAACTCCGGTGAAGGACGACCATTAACTCCGGCGAGACCACACAGTCACAAACCAGATTACCATCGGAACCAGCGAATACTAGCAAACAACAAGCTCCATCTTCAAATGTTGGTAAAATCTAGATCTGACCTATTAGCTTCATTCCAAATTTGGATTATCACTTATGTTTTTTCTATTCTTTTTCATCATTGTGGCCATTCATATTGTTGATTCTTGAACTTGTTATTTTATTAGGTTTGATGTAGTTTTGTTTATAAATTAATCTTCTCGGTTAATAATTTATTTGTTTACTTTAATTGTTTATCCATGTGGCTCTACTTTGTTCACATTAATTAATTGCTCCTTATGCTTATTTATATATTATATTATTATTATTATTTTTAGTCACAGGTGATTGTATATTACTTCAACTATATGTTGTTATTTATTAGATTATAATTATAATTGCTGCTAATATTCATTTTGCGGGCTGTTCTATATTAACTTTGCACTAATTGTCACTAGTTGTTATTTTAATTTTTTATGTTGAGTTTTTGTTGACTATGTCTTTGATCTTTGCAAATGTTAAAAAAAATAAAATTCAATAGCTTTATTTTGGTTTTGGGACGACACGTGATGTTATTTGATACATGTATATTTTTAATTGTTGATGTTGCCGTGGAATTATTCTCTTGGAGTTTGTTTTGTTGTCTATTTTGTCCATTTTATTATTTTGTTGTTTACTCTCTTTTTCACTTCTAAATTATGTTATATTTATTAATTTTTTCTTTAATGACTTGCATTTGTTATATTTAACAGTTGTTGCTCCATTCAATTTGCAGTCTTGTTATCTTTAATTTGTTTAGATTGATTTCGTACTTTTTCTTAAGAATTGTGGTTTGTTAGACATTGCTTTGTCTTGCTTTTGATTAGTTTGTATTAATTTTGTGTTAGAAAACACAAGTTAAGATTGGCCAATGAGAAAATATCTCCGTCGATTTTGGAGGCCTTTACATTGTAAAAGACGGAAAATTAGTTTTAGTTTATATATTTTGTTTGTTCAAAATGGCCGATGAAGAAATTATCGTCGATTTCCAAGGCCTCCCATTTTAATAAGACGGGTTTTTATTTCTATGTTATTATTTATTTCATTTATTTTTATTCGTAATTATTTACCACTAACACTTTTATTAAGTGTCTTTACAGGTACCCCATAGTCGCTTCTTATCGAAGCCATTCGAATAAAGTTCAAATACTATATTCATTATTATGTATATTGTTGACGATAGGAAAATGTTAGGTCGTTTCTCATATTACTTGTTTACTTTATTATTTGTGTATATTGCATGTTTGTTATATTTGTATACTATTTTTATCTTCTCCTCAATTTGAAAAAATAAATTCAGTCGGGATCCACAGTTGTGGATTCCGAAGGATGCCTAACACCTTCCCTTCGAAATAACTTGAACCCCTTACCTAGAATCTAATAGTTTCATAGATCACTTAATGGTTTCCTAGTTTTTCCTAAAATTAGGTGGCGACTCCTTTAAAACTCGTTTTTTCTTAAAATTCTTTTAAAATTGAATCAATTGTTTATTTTTAAGTCACCACGATGTTTCACCCTATTTGAATAGAGTAGGGATGTAAACATGTAGCACCTGCCGGATTTGGTCATACCTTGGGTAGCGGCCTTTTCGATCACAAACTTTGATTGGGTAAGAGTTTCTCGTGGCACCAAGGCAACAACCTTATGGGGTGTCAGAATCACAAACTCATTCTTCTCTATGATGCTCAAAGAAGCTACAGCCCTTTTCAGTTCGTCAAAAACGATCGGAACTATCTCCTTCGTCACGCACTAATTCTCATCTGTCTCTATCATATTGATAGTGACACCTCCATGATTTGGTAAAGGGTTACTGTTAATATTGGGTGCGACTGTCTGAAGAGAGACCACGTTCTGGTCGATCAGGTCTTGGATTTTATGCTTCAAGTTGATACAATCTTCAGTATCATGTCTCACACTGTTGGAGTGATATGCACACCTCTGGTTAGGTCTGTAAAACTTCAAACTAGTGTCTACAGGCTTGGGTCCCACTGGATGAATATATCCTGTCGCAGTTAATCGGTTGAATAGCTTTGTTTGGCTTTTAAAGAGCGGAGTGAAAATTCTAGCGGGCTTCTTCTCAAATCTGGGACGGGAGGGATCATAATTGCCTTGTTGAGGGGGAGACATTTGATGATAATTTAGGGCGTTTGGACGGGGGGCTTGATATCTGAGATATGAGTTTGTTTGGTAATTTGGTTGTGGAGCTTGGTAGTTCGAGGGGGTATTTTGGTAAAGTGGAGCTGGGGTTTGGTACATTGGGGGAGGAGTTTGGTAATTTGCTTGAACATTAGCACAGTTGGAGGGGACGTTTCGGAAGTGATGATGTGGAGTTTGGTAAACTGGAGGGGGAGTTTGGTAGATAGGAGGGGGAGTATTTTGATAACTAGGGGGATTGGTATTTTGGTAACTGGGGGTAGGGGTATTCTGGTAGTCAGCCTGCGTATAACAAGCCGGGTACGAACTCTGTGAAGGTCGAGAGCGACCTTGGTATGATGATGATTTCCTTGGTATCTTTTTCCCCTCATAAGAGATAGAAGACACATCTTCTCTTTTCTTCTTCAATAAATCCGAAGATCCGGACGAGGCAGCAACACGGGCAATCTTCTCAATTCTCAATCCATCTTCGATAATCTCACCTACCTTGACTATCTCAGCAAACTTTGCTCCAACGAGCAATATGATTCTATCATAATATTCGGGCCCTTGAACCCGCACAAATACTTCGACAATTTCCTTCTTAGACATAGAAGGACGAACTCTAGCTGCCTCATTTCTCCATCTGTATGCAAATTCTCTGTAACTTTCATTTGATCTCTGCTTCATTTTTTCCAAGGAATAATGATCATGAACGATCTCCACATTGTAGGCGAATCGTTCGATAAATTCTTTGGCCAGAGCATTCCAGTTAGGCCATTGTCTTATTTCATGCGATGTAAACTATTCCAGAGCCTCCCTACTCAGACTTCGGCTAAAAAGCCGCATCAATAAAGCTTCATCTCTTCCAACTCCTACGAGATAGTCACAGTAGGCCCTCAGGTGCGCTAAGGGGTTCCCTATTCCTCCGAGAGCGTCGAACTTTGGTACCTTGAACCCTTCCGGGAGGTCCAAGTTCGAATGAATACATAGGTCCTCATAACTCAAACCGACGACTTCAGGAATACACTCCAACTCTTTCATGGCTTTTCGGATCTCATTTTTCATATCCAGCTTGGTGGCCACTTCCTTCGACCTCCACTCTCTCTCTCGCTCTTCATAGTGGTCAAGCTCAGAACCATTGGCGTCATGCTCATAGGGGATCGGGATTTGGAAAGTGGCTTTCTGAGGTAGGGGTGGAGCAATGGAGGGACTTTGGGTATTTTGAGTGGCTTGGTAGTTTTGAGGGAAAGTCTGGGCGTTGGTATGTTGATGTTGGTGACGGAAGGAGGTTTGTGGGTTGTTAACGTGTTGGTTTTGAAGAGGTGGGCCAGTTTAGAGGTTGGCATTTTGGGGAGGAAGTGGCACTTGGATGTTGGTATTTTGAAGGGGGGTGGTGTCTGATAAGAGGCGGAGGCATAATGGGGATTTTGGTTGGTTAGGTCGATGATTGATGGATTTTGAGCCTGTTCCGCACCTGAAAGAGGAAAGTGAAGTGGAGGTCTTCCGTCTGCGGGAGCATTAAAAGCAAAAGCTTGATTAGGCGTGTCTTGCCTTCTCTGCATTTCGACCCTCATCTCAGTGATCTGCTGCATCAACTGTATAATTAGTTCATTCTGATCATCAATGATGGGCTTAGCCACGACAACATCGGTAATGCCAATCTCTTCATTGTTATCACCCATTGTTGACTTGCCCTTCCGAGAACTTTGATTGGGGAAGAAATCTGTAGGCCCTTTTGATCTTGTGAAATACGGGTGTTCAGCCAGCTTATCAACACAGATCAGTTCTAACTACCTGTAAAGGAAAACAATTCAAAGGCAAATATGTTAGTTTTGATTCAAGATAAATAATGTGAAATATCACATAGAGGAAATTAAACACATAAGAGTTGCTTTGTTTGAGGACATGTTAACCCACGAATAATGAGGACTGATTTTTTGAACAAGCAGGAATTTGCTCATTTTTATTTTGGGCCTATTGACTCAAAAAGGTTAAATTGCGTTGAGCTAAGGTCTTCTTGCTACATCTCTCGGCATTTGTTGATGTGAATTCAATTTTCCTTATAGAATGAAAGGGAAAATAAAACTTTAAAAGACAGGGGCCGGAAATTGAAAGGCTGCCTACGTATCTCCCAAGGAGAATTCGGGCCCTACGTAGTTCGAATACAAAAGGGATTCCCATTTTCATTTATTCATTTCTGGTGATTACAAGAAAAGTGAAAAAAAGACAATAAAGCTCCTAACAGATAAAATGTGCTTCCATCCAAGCCATTTTTATTTCGATTGTCGCCTTAATCATGGGGAGTAAATTCATATGCTTCGGGGGTGGTTTTCTCATTCCCTTCCTTCCATCGTCCTTAGACAGGAGGCCTATAGACAATCTCTTCCCCAGTATCTTCTTCAATAGATTCAGGTCCAGTGCTTTCGAGACCACTATTGGCATTTTGATTGAAGAAAGAGAATTTCCTGTGTATCTTCTGAAGCCTCATGCTTATATCATTATTGAAGACATCATGTTCCTTCCGCATAGTAATCGTCTCATCGTTCATGGCAGCATATCCTACCATCTTGGACGCTAACTCTGCGTCTAGCGCTGCACTTTTGGCTTGCGCAACTGCGGTAGCTAGTACTACTTTCATTCTTCTTTCTCCCATTTCTCGAATTTTTTGTTTGAATCGGTGCAACTTCATCCTTAAATTCTCCTCATTCGTCTCCATTTCAACATTCTTGCCTTTTTTCATCCTAGCAGCAATTTTACATTTCCTGAGATGATAGAGTAATGTTTTAGGATTTGAGAGTAGGATTTTATTTCTGGCTGAGAAATTCAAGAATCATGGAATTTTGGTAGGACATTTGGTAGTGACTTGTATTTGGCATTATAGAGATTTTATTTTTTTAGAAATTTTTTGACAAAGAGTGGGCTAAATATGTTCTCATTCAAAGCAACATATCACATAAGCAGTTAAAGCACACAAATATCGCGTCCTAAACATGCATGTGACCCTTTTGTGCCAAGGGTAGGCCTAGCGATTTGAAGGATGTATTGCGGTAATTAAAACAAAGTGTTGCACCCCCCCCCCCCCAAAACAATATTCATAAATAATTAGAGAATTCATTACAAGTTCAACAAAAGGGGTAAATCTTTTAGGGAAGAGATAAACTGCAAATACAATAAAATCAATCCCACGCAGGGGAATAAGATAACTAAAAGGCTGAAGGTCCCGCTCCTCCTCTTGCTTTTTCCACTTCTTCGCGAATGAGGAACTTGCTAGTCATCACATGCGGCTCGGCGAACACAGCTTTGAAAGACATCGATACGCCCTGGAGAGTGTTAAGCTGATCATCCAAATTTGAGTCCAAACGTACCAGGCAGGCTCTTGCGTTAGCTAACTCTTATGTGGCAAAGGCTAAGGCCCTTTGACTTTCATATTCTCGATGCTGGAACTCTTGTTCCCTACACAGGTATTCTTGCTCCCTACGTTGAAATTCTTGCTCCCTTTGGTCCCATTCTTGCTGAAAGTGGTAGGCTTGGATTTGGAGCCTTACCTAGACATCTTCAATCTGTCGACCCGTACGTGGCATCGGGTCGAGTGTACCACACAGATTATCCTGTAACCATTTTTTGTACTCGTCAACATACCCAACATCATATCTTTCTTTAGCCATGCTTTCTTTTAGATTGGCCTGCCCGACCTATTCATCGAGAATTTCCTTGCCATGAGGTATCTTGTCACACCCGTTATAGTCAAAGACGTAGCGGCTAGCGTCTCCTTTGAAAGGTAGAATTTGTGTTCTGCCGAATTGCCGCATTACCCTGCTAAGGTTGTAGGGCCGTACCCCTCTAATGCCAGGAAGGATTAGGAAAGGACACTTAGCACCCTGAACAACTATTTTTTCTGACATGAAATCTTGAAACATCCATTGTACATTTCCATCTTTTATGTCATGGAAGACTTTAGCCCATGCTTCCCTCGTGCCGTGGATCTTGAATCTATTGATGCTCAAGTGTAACTCGTAGTGGTCAAGGTGGCTTTCTTTTTGTGGTTCGGCTTATTTCTGTTTCTGAGTCTCGCATGTCTTCACTAGATGTTTAGACATCCACCATTGTAGCAAGATATTACAACCTTGAAAAAATGGAAACCCGTTTTTGCATTGACCCAAAGACCGATAGATATCAACCACAATGATCGGGGCCAGATTGAAGTATTTCTTGACTTGTTCCCTTTTACCAACACCCTCAAAGATGGCGTGAGTTACCATGACAATCCGAGTATAAATTTTGTTCCCTCCGTCCTATGGGAATACCATTGTCCCTAAGAGGCATACGGCAAATGTTAAGGTTTAAGTTTGACTCCAACTACTGCGATTGAGAAACTAATTTGGAAAATTCTTGTAATAGTTTTCGTGTCCCCATCGTTCGTAGAATTTCACAAGCAGAATACTCGGGGTGTCTAGCCAGTTTGCATTTACCAGTAACAACATGTTCTTCAGTTCTTTGCTGGTCAGCTTATCCGGTAGAAAAATGTGATGATCTGGATGATTTTTTCTTTTCTGGCACATTCCGACGTTGTCTAAGCAATCTTTGATTTCTTCAATAGTTGGTGTCATTTCAACATCTCCGAAGCGAAACACCATTCTCTCATCATCCCAAAATCGAGTGACCACCTCAATGAACTTAGGCCAGACTTTAAGATTCATTATCGACGGGAGGTGACCCAAGTGAATGGAAAGTTCTCTTTTCTGATACGCATTGAAATTGTACCACCATACACGGAGAAGGTTTGGTGTCTCGGTGACCATTTTGAAATTCAAGTGTTGCTTGGCCATCTACAAAAACATACAAAGAATTAGATACCCCCGAACCGAAGACATAACAATTTGTCAAGCATCGCATACATCCTTCAAACACGTAAGTATGAACGTTCGTTCGGGCCATGGGCTCTTTGGACTTAAGGTGGTCTTTCTAATGGGCCCAACACGCCTTGGGTGTTAGGTCATCTTAGGCCAATGCGCTAGTCTTGACTAAGAGTGGGCTTCGTTTATAGTGGATAGGTGACCCAAGCGGACTACTTGGGCTGGGACAGTTAATGACCGTTGACTATCCAGTAGCCAACTACATTCGTCAAGGTGCCCCAAGAACAATTTGGTTAACGAACGACTGTGGCCCGCATAATCGTCCTTTAATTGGAAAATTTAAAATAAATATCGTTTGACGGAGTATGTCATGCCATGAATGCCATAATTCAATATATACAATAAATAAAATAAGTAAACAGTTAAAACACATGGCCAAATAAATTAATCTTAAGGTTAGATCCATTCAAATCACCAGCAGAGTCGTCATTCTGTTTTATTTAAAAATATATTTTAGACTGGTTTTAAGAGTCGCCACTTAATTTTTAAGAAGAATCAAGAAAACTACTTTTTCAAAAGATTAAAATAGAAATCTAATGAAAAAACTTAAAAGGGGTTCGAGGTTCTTATTAACATTTTGGGAAGGGTTTAAAAGCACCCGAAATGCCCGCTAATATGCAGTTATCCAGTAATTAACTATTTAGCTAAGATAATTTAACTTAACTTAAATTGCAAAATTGGACTATTTTATAGTTTAGACTGTTTTAAAATGGGAAAGAGGGGGTGAAGTACGGGAATATTAGCTAAGTGAGATAATTTGCAAAATATATTTTTTTAAGTCTTGTTGAACGATGACTGATTTAGTTAAATTGTTAAATCAAAATGGACGTCTTTTGGGGATTTGAATTTTCGACCTTAAGATTAACGACAAATACTAACAAGTAAAACAAACACAGTAAGTAGAGAGGCAAAGAGGGTTGGACCCAAATCAAGTTTATGTCTGCCTGGACCAGTATTTAGGCTCATTTTCATTTTGGGGCTTCGGCCCATTTAAGTCATTTGTACCTGTCATATTCTAGCATAATAGAAGTATTTTCTATCTTTTGGACCTTAGGCCCAATTCTTCCACCTGTCCTAAACCAATACAACAATAACAATTAAAATGACAAGGGCTTAGGCCCAAAATAACAAAATACAACTATTATGAATTAAGAGTGGGCCTTTGGCCCAATCTTTTCAATTTTTTCCAATCTGCTGCATATTTTTCAACTCTAGGACCTGTTCGTCGATTTTCAATGGCCGGTTGACTCGATAAAGGAATTTGAGCCTTTATGGCTCTCTCGAAATGTAAGGAAAAGGAGCGAGTTCGTGGCGAACTAGAACAGATTTCACATGTAAACAAACAAAGGGAAAAAAGATTAATATTTTAAAAATGACAACATCCTAATATAGTTGAACGAAACTATGTAACATCTGATGAATTTAATAATGATAAAAATTCTTAACAAATTGCATTAGTCAAACATCAGTAAACAATTAATTTCCATAAATGGGTAACCTTTGAAAAAGGATTTAACAATTCGCAACAATCAATAATTATGAAGTAAGGAGTCCAAACTAACACACATATGGGGGGATATCCCTATTAAGCAACAACTTCCAACCTAACATAAGGATGAAACAAAACAGTAAAATGACATTTAATGTCGATATTTTATACTAAACAGAAGTCAAAGAACTATATTCAACAATACGACCAATATCCATATAGCATAAAACCTGAATACATGATGGAGAGGGAAGGTAGAAAATGGACAATAGCCTAGCAGATATGTGTTTAACAACAGCTTACTGATTTAAACACGAGTTAACGGACTGAACCCCTTTATCAAAATTTAACATGCTAGCGACATCTTAACTCAAACAAACAAGTTGTCATATGAAGAGAAGTGCTACTATCAGGTAGCTTTGAAGACAAAGAATGTGCTCATGATGATTCTAATTAGTTTAACAAGAGCACTCATATAACAAAGAAACGAGTTAGAGTTCGAACATTAGACTACAATCTTTTAAATTAAGACTTGACTAACCAAAACTACTAAAAAGAAAGAAAGAACACAACTCATGTTTAACAAACACATATAGGAATGAGGTACTACAGTATCATGGAGATATATCTATTCAGACAAACCAAGAAACTCAACCAATTTGTCACATACTCCCTCCATCCCTATTTACTTGTCCATATTTCCTCTTTTAGATGTCCCTATTTACTTGTCCATTTTGACAAATCAAGAAAGGACAATTTTTTTTCCTATTATACCCTCATTTAAACTTCTTGAAAATTTAAACTTCCCCCAACATTGAATAGTTATCTTGAATAAATTTATTTTGGAATCATAACTAATAAGGGCAAAATTGTAACTTTACTATGCTAATCATTGTTGTCTTAATATGTGTGTCATTTCTAAAGTGGACAACTAAATAGGGACGAATGGAGTACAAGATATAAGTCTGTCCAACTCTCACATAGATAGAAAGAAAAATTCCAGATAAGAAAGGTTAAAATAATCAACTAAAAATCCCAAAACAACAAATATAAAGACACTAAAATGAACTCAAAATATAAACGTCTTGATTCATTCATCTCAACTTGAAGTGAAAGAACATAGAAATGACATCAAACACTAAACCTTATCACAGATTTATGACGAATAAAAACAAGCTAGGATTTAATACGATACTTTGAAAAATAAACCCAGCTACACCAAGAAAGTTGAGACGACAAGAGTAACAATAATCAGAAATATACCCCTCCAACATCCATACACATTTTCAAGTCACAATCGAAACTAAAAGATGAAACAATAGGCAAAAGGAGACGAAGAACCTCAACTTTTATCAATATTTAGAAGCATACAGACCATATTCGATGAAGCAAAATGAGTTTACACGAGAAAGGAATGAATTGAAAAATCGATTGACTAAACAGAAAGCTCTACTACTAACTCGAAACCAAACAAATAAAATGATTAAACCTAAATTTCTATAATTCAAATAGCTCAACAGTTAACATTTCAGCATATTGAACACAACCAAAACATGAACTGAAATCAGGGATTACCTTTCAGAGTGCAGCAAATAGGGACAACTACGAGCTTGGAGCAAACTCAACACCAACTTCAAACTTCAGGAAGCTTTCATGAATCCCTAGCAACTCTCGAATCAAGGAAGAGAAAAGTATGTATCTTAGGTATATTTCTGCATGACTATTGCTGTAAATAATCGCCTGTTTCCCAAATTTTTCCCCAAACCTTTTTTTTCAAAATTTTCTCTAACTCAAAATTTCCGACTCCAAAAAACTCTCCCTTTCAACAGTGAATAAGAGCAATTATATAGAAGGGAGCTAGGCTTTGATTTTGAGGGGGAAAGGGTTGAAATCCGGATAGAAAGGGCTTAATTCGAAATTCAAATCCTCAAAAATCTTACGCCATTCAAGCTAAACATTCCTTTTTCTAAAGTTTCGTCCCCATTTCGAAAGAGGAAATGGGACAGACGCGTGCCTGCTTTGTGCTGCTGCGTGTGTCGGCGTATTTGGACTGTTGTTGTACGTTTCTCTGGGTTTGTTGGTTCTGTTTGCTACGTCGTTGCTGAAGAAAAAGAAGAAGAAGAAACGTGGGTCTGGGGTCGGGTCTGGAAAAGGGCTGTGGGAATATTGTATTGTTGTTAATGGGTATTTGGTATGTTGGGCTGGGAATTTTTGATAAGTTGGACTACTGTACGTATTGTTAGTTGGGAAATAAAATGGAATGATGAAAAACGGATAGATGGGCTGAGCAGATTGAAAATATGGGATGCTAGAAATTAGAAGTAGGGTCCAAAACTTTAGTCTTTTTATATGGCCAAGTGAATTACTAATTGGTCAAATTGAATTGAAATTGGTCAATTGAGATTACAAACTTAACCAAATTGAATTTCATTTGCAAATTCGGCTAAAATCTAAATCAGATGAATTAACATAATTAATTTAGGAGTTTCTCAATCTTAACGAAATAAAATAATTAATTCAACTATAAACCAATTAATTTTTAAAGTTAACCACAATTTACACTAAACTAATTTTAATATAATATTTAAAATAAAAAATTTTTGAGATAATTTTTAAATATTCATGAAACATTCCCATTATATCTATAAACCCTATGAAATATATCCACTTATTTATAAATTATGAGAATCGACTAAAATCACTTAAAATGACTTTGAAAAGTATTTGAATTTTATAAAATTAAGTATTCTATTGTTTGGGAATTAAGAAGCTTGTGCATTAATTTCTATCGGGGAGAGTCAAAATTGGGTGTCAACAAGGAGTACTATTGTTTCTTTGATGGATATTCCGGTTACAACCAGATCTTGATTGCACCCAAGGATCAGGAAAAGACCACGTTCACTAGTCCTTATGGTACATATGCTTTCAAGCGCATGTCATTCGGACTTTGCAATGCACCGGCGACTTTTCAAAGGTGTATGATTGCCATTTTTCTTGATATGGTGGAAGTCTTTGTTAAGGTGTTCATGGATGATTTTTCCGTCTTTGGGAAGTCTCTTGAGATATGTCTTCAAAATCTTGATAAAGTACTTGCTAGATGTGAAGACACTAACTTAGTTCTAAACTAGGAAAAATGTCATTTTTTGGTAAGAGAGGGGTAGAAGTTATTGAGAAATTGCCCCCTCCCATTTATGTAAAAGGTATGCGTAGTTTTCTTGGTCATGTAGGTTTTTACATGCGATTCATCAAGGATTTTTCCAAGATTGCCAGACCTATGTGCAGTCTTTTGGAGAAGGAGGTGAAGTTTGACTTTGATGAGATGTGTTTGAAAGCTTTTGAGATGTTGAAGAGGAACTTAACTGAGGCTCTCATCTTCATTGCTCCTGATTAGGGATTACCATTTGAACTCATGTGTGATGCAAGCGACGTAGCAGTGGGTGCGGTGTTGGGACAAAGAAAGAATAAAGTGTTCCACTCGATCTATTAAGCAATCAAGACCCTTGACTCTACACAAGCTAATTACACAGTGACTGAGAAGGAGATGCTAGCTCTAGTGTTCACCTTCGACAAGTTCAGATCGTATTTGGTAGGTACTAAAGTGATCATTTTTACTGACCATGCAGCTATTAGGTACCTATTCAACAAGAAGGATGCTAAACCAAGGCTGATTCGATGGATATTGCTTCTCCAAGAATTTGACCTTAAGATCAAAGATAGGAAAGGTACTGAAAATCAAATAGCAAATCACTTATCTAGGTTGGAGTATTTTTCACATGTGAATGAGGGTGAGCAAATCTAGGAAGAATTTCCGGATGAACAATTGATCGCATTAGATATTTCTCAAGTGCCTTGGTATGCAGACATTGTGATTTGATAGTTAGTGGAAATTATCCTCCGGGTGCAACCACCCAACAAAAGAAACAGCTCAATCATGATGCCAAGTTTTATATCTGGGATGAACCATTCTTGTTCAAACAAGGAGTAGACTGGGTAGTAAGAAGGTGTATTCCGGAATTTGAAGTTCAGAAAGTGCTCGAAAGTTGTCATGATAGCCCATATGGAGGTCACCATGGAGGATAGTGCACTGCTCATAAGGTACTACAATCTGATTCTTTTGGCCCTCATTATTTAAAGATTTTATTGCTTTTGTGAAGGGTTGTGATAAATGCCAAAGGTTGGGTACTATGTCAAGAAGACATGAGATGCCGCTAAGTAACATTTTGGAGGTGGAAATCTTTGATGTGTGGGTATTGACTTCATGGGTCCTTCCCACCATCTAGTGGAAACCAATACATTCTTGTGGCTGTGGATTATGTTAGTAAATAGGTTGAGGTGGTCGCTCTTCCTTCCAATGATTCTAGGGTGGTGATAAAGTTCATAAAGAAGCACATCTTCACTCACTGTGGCACTCCAAGGGCAATTATAAGTGATGGAGGTAAACATTTCATTAACCATCTTGTTAAGAATCTTCTTGCTATGTATGGTATTCATCATAAGGTTGCTACAGCTTACCATCCTCAAACGAGTAGCCAAGTGGAGCTTTCAAATAGAGAGGTGAAGCAAATTTTGCAGAAAATGGTGAATGTGCAAAGCAAAGATTGGTCTAAGAAATTAGATGATGCGTTGTGGGCATATAGGACTTCATATAAGACACTAATAGGGACTTCTCCCTATCACATAGTAATTAGGAAAAATGTCACCTTCCAGCAGAATTAAAACATCAAGCATATTGGGCAATCAAGAAGCTGAACTTAGACCCCGAGCTAGCCGGTAAAAAAAGAGTGTATCAGTTGCATGAACTCGAGGAGTTTAGGATCCACGCGTATGAGAATGCCAAGGTATACAAAGAAAAGACAAAGAGGTGGCATGACAAGCACATAGTAGCTCGTACCTTCAATCCGGGAGATAAGGTACTACTCTTTAACTCTAGACTAAGGTTATTCCTCGGAAAACTAAGGTCAAAGTGGAGTGGTCAGAATGACACAATATGGGGTTGTTGAACTTAAAGGTAAGACTGGACTTACGTTCTTGGTGAATGGGCAAAGAGTGAAAAACTATTTCAGTGAGGATTCGGATTGTGATCGGGAAACTCTTGAGCTAAATGATAAATGATCTAAGTTGCGTCGTGCCGCGATGTTAAATCAAGCGCTACATGGGAGGCAACCCATGAACAATATGTAATAGATAGGTAGTTCGTCTTTGAATACTTGAAATTTTTGTTAGTAGCCTAGTTTAAATTTTTAGAATATAGGTTAGTTTTAGTTAGATAGGATTTTTCATTATTTGTAACTTAGCTTGTAATAGTGAAAAAAAAACTGTAGCCAGGCGCACCGCATCTGGCTTTAAAGATCTGACGCCTGTTTGGGGCGCCTTATGGGCTCGTCGCGCTTGCACCTGCAGGCTGGCGCATTGCGTGACGCGATGCGCCAAGGCTTGAATCTCTACACCGAGTTTCAGGCGCACCGCACCCCCATCGCACCAATACCCAAAATTTTTAAATTTTGGGTTTTTATCCGAATTTCGCCCGACTCACTACAAATAAAACCCCCTAAATCCACATTCTTCCCCTAGTCCAACGATTTCAAACCAAATTTCTCTCCAAATTCTCTCTTCCCCAACTCTTCTTCTTCCCTAACCTCTTCTCTTTCCTCCATTAAACTCACAACTAAACCTTTCCCTTTCCATCCTCCACTTATAAAACCAAACACCCACTCCACCCACTTCCTTCTCACTCCAAATCTACCTTTCTCAAAAAAAAAATTATCTTCTCCCACCTTAACCCCCCCCTCTTATTTTCTTCTAATTTTTCTTTTTTTTTTCTTTGTTCTTTTTTCTCTTTTCTTTCTTATCAGGTTTCCATGGCTCCTAATGCGAAGAATGTGGTGGGTTTTAAGCAGAGTAGGAAGGGCAAAGCCTCCGGGTCCGGTAATAGGGAACCAGCCAAAAAGTTTGGGAAAAAGGCGGTGAAAGCGTATGGGTTGTTGTGGTTTGACTGCCAATGGGAGCCTAAATACATGGGAGATGAGTATGTCGACGAGGTAAGGTTGCAAACTCAATTTCCGGCTACATATAAGACTATTGTGGAGTTGGGGCTGAAATTTATTTTTCAATCATCCAGGTGATTGTAATCTGACGTTGGTACGTGAGTTTTATGCTAATTGGCTCACAGAAACACAAATTAAACATGTGCCTATTAGAGGCAAGGATGTGAGATTTTCGGTTCGGGTTTTGAATGAGTTGTTGGGCACCCCCAACTGTGACGCCGATGAGTTTAATAGACTGAAAGAGACCCCTCCATACAGAGATATTAGGCATACATTGTGTGGGGTTGAGTCCACGGCTAGGTGAGGGCGTAGCAAGGACACTGGGAGGCATAACACCCTCCATTTTGTGAATTTCAATTTGGTTGCTAAGGTATGGTTGAAGATTATTTGAAGTGTGTTGCTTCCTACGAAGCCTTTGTCTGAGGTAACGAGAGATAGAGTAGTGCTAGTGTACATACTGATGAAGGGAATGTCCATTAATGTTGGGGTGATCCTGAGGCAGCACATGATGAAATTCAGGAACAATATGCGGTTGCAGTTTTGCTATGGGGGGTTGATTACCCGTTATCTGAGGGCCTATGGAATAGAGGAGGAGGCCTGTGATCTAACCATTGCTTTTCACCCAGATCTGACGGGTAAGCTAGTTGATGTGACGAGGACTAAGGCACTTAACACATCCCATGGACCGATTCTGTCTGCCCAGGAAAGGCAAGCCCGTGACGATAATGTTTGGGATGGCTGAGTTGCAATTGCGGATCAGTGGACATCCGGTTATTGATGCTGAAATGGAAACAATGGCAGAACGTTATCATTTGTTTGAGAGTGCAGCGTTTTTGTGAAAGACTGGTTCTGCCTTTTTGGAGCCTTTAGATGATGACGAGGCCACTGCTGATGAGGCGATGGATGATGAGGAGGAGGATGCTGATGTAGCTGATAAGGCGAATGCCTTAATAGTGGTCGGCGGTGGTGACGACGAGGCCTAGAGGCCCCATGGACTATTCCTAACCTTATACTTTGTTTTATTTGTGCACTGAGGACAATGCTTATTTTTAAAGTGTAGGGTGGGGTAATATTCTTTGTTGTATATAGTTGTTTACTGCATTATCGAGTCTAGTTATTAGTTCTAGTTAAAAAATATTTCTTTTGGGTTCCTCAGAGTTTGTTTTCGGTACTTTTATTGAGGATTGTCCCTTTGAACCGAATAAGATTAGTTTATTGGTTTATTAAGTCTTAGAGTCGTTTTAGGAGTGACAGTTCCCAATGATGGATGGATGACGATCGTCTTAAGGGAAAATTAGTCACATAGAAAAGTAGGATTGAGAAACCAACCTTGGTCTTTTGAAGCTATGTCCGAATAAGTTAGCCAAACGTCATGGGTAGTCATATTTGGAAAAATGCAATAGATTGTTGACCTTGTAACTAGCATGTGTTCTTAAGTTTTGACTCAAAACAAAATGAATATGGGCTTAATTTAGTAGTAATACCGTAATGCAACCTGTATGAGCATGTTAGTCGATATATCCTTATATGTGTCATGATGCCATAAGTGGTGAGAATTGATTTGTTTTGCTTAACTTGATATCTAGAACTTGCCTTGTGTGTGTTAAATTAGTTGCTTGTATGACGTAGGGAATGTGATTGAGGCGTTTCTTTGAAATAGCCAATTCTTAACTCTACTTGTATGCCTACCACTGAAATTATCCCTAGTGAATCCCCATTGAGCCTTTAGCCTTGTTTATTGATAAACCACATGATAAGTTGAAACCCGTTTGTTAATACCAAGCCTTTTGATTCTATGAAAATCCTTAATGCACTATGTTAAAGTATAAGGGTTGAAAATTGTTGGTTGATATATCTAAGGGTGAAATGCTACATTGTGTGGAAAAGAAAATTCTATTTTGGCCCTGGTCCTTAGTGAAAATGTGCACCTCGACTAAAATTGAGGGTGACTAATTTAGAACTATGCTCGAAACACTGGCCTTGATCCTATCAAGGATAATGTGTACCTTACTCGAATGTTAAAATCTAGAGTTTGGATGGCTAGTGCAAAGGCATGAAAAAAAAATATATGATGAAAAGAAATAAAGGGCAAATATGGAGCAACAAAATGGGTATATAGTCATGAAGTGCATACTAGGAGGAAGGAAAAGCTATGAAGGAGATTGTTGGCAAAATAATAACATGTGCATTAGGGAGGTGTAGTCACTAAAATGATTCCCAAATATTTCATCCCTTACCTTAAGCCGACATTACAACCAAATGAAAGTCCTCTTGATTCCTTAAGAAGTATAATGTGAAAGTAAGAACACACTATGGACAAGCTTATGGTATGTTGAGGAAAGTAAGAATTTCTTTTGTGAGAGTGAGTTGATTGTTTAAAAAAATAGGACTTGTTGAGTTTGAAATTGTTTGAGTGAAAGGCTTTACTAAACATAAACAAGTGAGGGCATTCATGGCATGTGTAGGATTATTTAATTGATGTGTGGTATGAGTTTGCATTAGCCCGGAAAAATAACAAAAGAGTCATTCTTTGAGCATGTGTTGTACTTGGTGTAAATGTTGTGAATTGTTGCATCCAAAGTGAACTACAAGATCATGATTAAAAATGTTTGGTTGATTTTAAGGTGGATTGATAAGTCCAAGGGTTGTGAAAAAGAGTTGATAGTCTAGAGATTGTTTGAGGACAAACAAAAGTCTAAGTGTTGGGTGGTGATCTTAGGCATATTTATATGCCTAAGTTGTCAATATTTGCCCATGAATTGCTTAATTTAAAGAATGATCTTGAGTCTATTAGCTTGATTTTGCCATACTTGTGATGATTGTGCACTTACATATATGATTAGTTATTTCAGGAACTCTTGAAGGAATCGGAGCTGGAACGAAGAAAGAAGGAGAAAATACGCACAAGAAATTGACTAAGTTTGAAGACCACAGGGCTTGGCGCACTGAGAGGCACATCGCGCCAGCCCACAAAGTTCTGCAAGACTTCTGGGGCGTACTACTAGGCACGATGCGCCAGCCCTTAAAGATCTGAGAGGACTTAGAGGTGCTTTGCAAGACACACCGCGCCACAATGCAAAGTTCTGAGTGCGCTGCCAGGCGCGATGGAGGCGCGACACGTTCCTTTTTTGCCAACTTTTCCAAGCTTTAAACATCAAATAGGATTCCTAATTTTAGTAGAATTTGTTCCCAACTTTTCCAACTATTATAAATAGATCCTTAGGGCTCCATTATGGGGGTCGGACGTTTGATTTAGTGTGCAAGAGCAAGAATTCAAGTTTGTAATAGATTTTAATCATTTAACTCTTCTATTTTTCGGAAGTTGTGTGAACTATTGTATTTTCTTGTTTTCTAATAGCATGAGTAGCTAAACGCCCTAGTTCTGGAGCTGTACCTACGAATTGATTGTTGATTATTTGTGGTTGTTGAATTAATTTTCGGTTGTCAATACAAGTTACTTCTATATTCTTGTTTTAGTATTTTATGCTTGCGCACCATAAGATAAATCTATTGTCTAATCTTAAAATCAGGAGAGGAGAGGTTAGATAGACCAGAGAATATAGAGAGCTCAGTCCACCCATTAAATTGAGGTGATTAGTGTTCAGGAGTGACACCCAGACGAACACCTTGCTTGGTTACGAATATGATGAAATATAACTGCTCGCCAGTTAGTCTATTTATCCCCACTCAACGATGTAGTTAGATAGCTAACTAGGGTAGGCGACGAGAGACGTATAACCCGGATCATATCATCAACCCTATAAAACAATAACTTGACAACTGAAATTAGTTCTAAGCCAATAATATGATACATGATATTCATTATATGCTGCAGTCCTGGAATTGCTTTTCAATTGCTTGAAACATTATATCAAAGTTGTTCACAATTAGTTACTTTCATTTAGTGCATAATTATTAGTAGATAAACAATAAATCATCAACTCTTGAAAAGATTACTTTTTACTTTTAGTTGTAGAATTAAGTGAATATAAATTGATCATAAGTCCCTTGGGAATGAAAATTCGTTTCTTAAAGAGTCTATATTACTTGCGCGACCACGTACACTTGCGTGTATATTGGGGAGCAACAACGTATATAAGATTTCAGAAGGATGGGTGCACTATTACGAAAAGATGCATCTAAGATATAAATTTGATCGGTTTAATTTGATCTTTACGTTATTAACACAGAACCGTTAAATTTTAAAAATTATATGTCCAACATATATAATACTACTAGTTTTAAATTTTAATATACACATTTGATTTAATTATATAAAAAATTTACTGTGCTAATTTTTTTTTTGGAATTTACAATGTTGCACACTTGAAATTTTTGAAAGATTAAAGCAAAAAAAACAGAAGAAAAATTGATTGAAACGCCAAAAGTGTTATTGATAACCACTTGGAGGGGTGTTACTAACAAAAATAAAAATAAGATACATAAAAGATTTAAATTTCTATCTTTGCTTAGAGAGGTGCACACAATCATCATCGTATTATTATATTCTACTTTTAACATGGGTTCACACCTCTATATTTAAATATTTTTAAAAAAAATATAACACTACTATATATAATCTAGAGAGGGGAGCATGGGTTCACGTAAACCCACAGAACCCCCTCAACAGATTCACAGTCGCAAAAAGAAAAAAATTGGTTGATTGGTCAAGGAGAAATTTATTTTTCGCGATAATTCGTTCTTCACAAAGCGACTATCAAAAATATTGATTTATCCACTGTTGACACCCAATTTTGACCTAACATTTTCAAAATTCGTAACTTTTTGAGTTTTATTTATTTAATAGTCAAAATACATTTTTTTTATAATTTTAAATAAGTTAATCGATAACTATCCTTATTTGTTAAAATTTAGAATTTTTTATCAGTTAATTTTAATTACATTATTTTTTGTCACAGCCGATTGAATACGTTCAAATATCTATTCATTTTGATTAAATTATTAGTTCTATTAAATTACATTTTTTACATGTCATTAGTTACGTTCATTACATTTTTTTAATATTCATTTTATTTGTTACATTTGTTAATATTTATTTTGATATTTTGCACCGTCTAGAAATTCATTCGAATATGAATAAGATTTCATACACAAATATTTTATTAGCTAGTGGTTTTGGCTCACGATTTTAAAATAATGGTATTGTATTATATGTGGTTTTCAATTTCCTATTTAAAGAATAGCTTGATCATTAAGTTAAGGTGTGGTGAAATATTTTTAGATTATGGTTGAGAATTCTCAGATTTTATTCACAAAGGGTTTCACTTTTCATTATTTTTCAGTCTTCACCACCCCGTATTCCAGTCAAGCTCTAGCCACCAAAAAAAAAATCCCAACCCAATTTTTACTTTCTTTTCACTGTTTCAAAGATCCGACAGCAGCTTACAACCACCACACCATCGACCACCGAACAACTGTATGTTGTGGTTTCCACGTTGTTTTGTTCATGAATTTGATGTGAGTGTCTTCATATCTGTTTTTTTTTTTCTATTTGAGTTTGTTGTTGATGTTCAATTTTGCTTTTGCTTAATTTGGAGACTCCAATAATTTGAAGCTTCATTTTTGGTTTTGTTGTTTCGTCTTTTCATTAGCCCATGTTGCGTTTCAATGTTTTTTTGTCACTTGCAGTGTTAATTTGGTCTTCTTTCTGTACGTATGGGTTTTTGGTGTAATTAAACGAAAGAAATTTTTACGACAGATTTGATTCTGAGCGAATCAACTTTTTTGGGTTAGCTTAGCATACTTTGTACTTTGCTACTGTCACTAGCATCGAGTAATGATGTTTTTAAATTTCATATAGTATTTTTCCTCTGCGTTGTGAGGTAATTCTGGAATAGTGAGTTCTGAATTGGTGTTTGGGAGGTAGATTTGTTTGTTTCAATTTTGGATATCAAATATTAATTATTAGCCATCTCATGGGTTCTATTTTTCTAAGTTTCCAACATTTGGGGAGACTATGTGAGAACTGGAAGGAAGGATGAGGTGATTGCAGACAAAGAGAAGATATATAATAAAAGAAGAGTCAGAGAGGATCAAGTTATTGTCAACTGAGTTGGCCTCTCTACAGGTGAGTCCTTCAAATTAACAAGTTGGCTTGGTATGCTATTTTAAGTTTTTAAGATTTGAGGATTACATTTTTCATGTCTCAACTGCTATGTTTGATGGATGTATCGGAATTTTAATTAGTGTTGTGGCAGCCCAATATGGCGATGATCCCAGCAGCACTACTGACATGTCGATTGAATATATAAATGTTTGATGTGACTTAAGTTTTTATCGTTACTAATAGTTCATTATCATATAGTAATGTTAGTTTTAAAGCTTGAAGGAGGGTCTAAGGTGGCATCACTAATATCACGTCTTGTCACCAGATAACAAAGTAGATTTTGCCGCCCTCCCAACCCAACTTACTTCACTTCTTATGTAATGTATGTATGTATGTATCTCCTTCATCTTTTGAGTTTTTTTACTCTGTACTTGCTCTGCTTTTGGTTTGATCTCGAGGTGTGTTTTTCATTTAATCAAATCTATGTCTTCGAATATATATATATGTTCGTATTGTTTATTTCAACTGAATTTTGAGCTTTTTGCTTCTTTCGGAGCCATGAAAATATCTAATTTTGATGCCTTTATTTTTTTGGTGCCTAAAGCCACTGCTTTAGTGGGATTGTGCTCTTTACAATGTCGTAGATATCCTCCTATATATACTTCACACTTATTTATTTACTTCACAATCATACTTTTACCATTAAACTATACCTGCTACAATTTGATTATATTATTGTTTACAAATGCAACTCTTATCAAACAGCAGAAGATAAGGTCATCAAAATGACTAAAACATAACATAAAAACTCATACATAGATATACATGTATAACAAATACCACTTTGAACTTAAATTCATTTTCCCTCTTTTTCCGCAGGTACTTCTTCTTAAGCTCTCACTAAACATCAGAAAGCAGACAAGATGCAGCACTACGTAAATAGTGCACGATGTAACAATGCAGCCACAAACGATTGTCAACTATATATAACATCTATATATATATATATAACCTTTAAACGAAATGTGTGTGTGAGAGACCGTCTCTGTAGACTGAGTATGCCTGCTAAGGGTAGTTGAGTCATTTAAGCTGATTTCCTTTTTCTCATTGGTTCAGATAATTGCAGCTTTGTTTTCCTTGTAGCTGTAAAGACATTTTTAAGCCATATTGCACTGCCCAGTGTGGGCTCCACTTATGTTGACTTACATGCCACCCTTTTTAACTATTGAAACTTATGAGTAAGATATTTTACAATGTTACGCCTTCAACATTGAGATACAAGTTTTAAACAATAATATTTTATCCAAATAAAATTATAATTTTAAAAATTGAATTCAAAATCAAAGTTGTAGGTTTTTTAATATCGATTGTGGAGAGTCAAACTATTGATATAGATGAAAAAAAAGGGTAAACATATATTTATTATTGATTAACATATATTTATTATCAGTTAACGAACAATTCGCTAAATATGGATGTGAGGGAGTACAATAAATAAAAAGTATGAAAAAAAATTGCCAATAAAAGAAGGAATACGAGTGTGCTGACCTTTGTTTATTTTGAATAATAATTTGAAAAACAGCTTCAAATTGAGAGTTACACAGTTCTCTCAGTTAAAAGCTCTCACATTTGCAAAGGTATCTCTTTGTTTCTTGATAATTTCTGTTTGTGTCTTGATTAGCTTAAATGCATCTCGATTAATTAATTGCAGTTGTCAAAGAGGACAAAACAGATGAATAATCCTTCTTAGGCTGATTAAACCATTGTGTCATCATTTGTCAACAAATCCATCAATTGTTTAATTAAAGATAATGACAAAAGTTTAGTGCGCTATACCTTGTTTCACAATTATAAACAAATGGTGTCCCCATTTAGACAAAAAGTAAATCATTTGGACAAAACCTCTTAGCCTAATAATAACAAAGCAGAGACATTAAATCTGCAAATTGCAATAATAAATGTTGATGGTTTCACTACTTTAACTGTAAAATGAAAAAAATAATTTTGGATGTGAGTTTCATGAAATAAAAAAGATGAATTTATATAGATAAAAATAGAGGAATACCAAAAGACATATTATAGTTTTAAATTAAATATTTGAAGGTTTCAAAGGGCCAAAATAGATAAAAGATAACAACTTTAAGAATATTAAATATATGCAATGAACCTCCATTAAAATCTGAAAGAGTAAACAATCCTCCTTTGAACACATGAACTTTCCATTTACTCAATGTAATAATTGATTATCACTAATATTTAAACATGTAATTAACTAAATTATAATATTTTAATTTAGTATAGGGGCAAAATGATATTTCAACTTTCAACTTTTTACTTTTTTTTGTTTCCATTTTTAGTAATATATGATGATATATGATAATAGTGTTGTTCTGCCACAAAATCAAGGGAAAATACTTAAATTACATCTCATCAGAGAGCTACTGTTAATAAAACACTAATCAACTAATTGCTATAGAAAGGTCAAATTTAAGTACAATAGATAAAGATGTAGGAGTGATAAAATTCATGTCAGAGTAATTTTCTTCAATTTAACAGATAAGGATTCAATACTCTTAACATCTATATAATAACTTGGGAAATAGATCAAGAAATAACTTCGGAAACATCAAGCATTTCAAGAATAAATTTCATGGGTCATTAATATTCTACCTGAAAAATTTTTGAGAGCTAAATTGACACATAAGATTTAAGTAGTATGGTAGAGTAGAAAACAAAAGAAACAAAATAATATCAGTAATATATATATATATATATATATATATATATATATATAACAACAATGTTTTGAGGCAAAGGAAGATAAATAGATTATGAGAAAAAAGATG
>JAJOOJ010014524.1:0-29096 GCA_029582625.1 Solanum boliviense
ATACTACCTTATAAACATGAACTCTCTAACTTGAATGTTAGGATACTATAGCTTAAAGTTGTGATTTCTCCTATGAGTCATGATCTTTCAAAAGGGTTGCGACTTTTCAAAAGGGTTGGTACTATTCCAAAGGTTTGTGAATTTTACAAAGAGTTATCACTTTTCTAAAATGTTGTGACTTTTCTAAAGAGTTATGACTTTTTGAATTAGATGTGACCTTTCTAAAGGGTTGTGCTTTTTTCTAATAAGGCACAATAAGAACATGGTCATACTACTTATATTGGCTATAAATAGAGGTTTCCCTCATATTTTCAAACTTTAAATTTTCTAAGCTTTATATTCTTGTTCTTCTTTTCATAGAACACCAAATTTAGAACATACTCTTTAATGATTCGGTGGGTCATTTTTTGGAGAGTGTTATGAATTTACTATTTTTCCCTCCCAATATCAACCCCGAATCTTCTATGATTGAGTTATAAAAGTTTTTTTGAACTTTGAGTTAAAAGTTGAGAATTTGGTAAGTTTTTAGTTTAAAAGGCTAATATTGTTAAGAAAGTGGTTTTTGAAGTCTTTTGGAGTTTCGAGCGTCAGAATGAAATTCCATCAGTTCCATCAGTTCCATCAGTCCTAAAATGTGAAATTTGAGTGGTGAGAGATGTCGGATTCAGTTTCCGAGTCTTTTTGAGGATTTGAGGTCCTAAGTTGTGTATTTGTAGAAATTTTGCCTTTGGATTGACTTTGGTTAACATCCTGGATTTGGATGCTCGGTTCAGAATTCCAAGAGTTCTGCTAGATTTGGAGGATAATTTTAGGGCTAAATGAGGTTTTGGTTAATTCTTTAGAGGTCTCGAGCTTGTTATAGCATTTTTAGGCTTGAGTTAGTTTCTTGTGGTTTTCACTAATTTCGGTTCAAGGAGACCTTAGATTAATATTTTGATAGTTCCATTAGGCCCAGAACGTCGAGTATAATTGATATGCATATGTGGTTTTTGTGTACGTGGTTTCGAGTGAATCCTGAGAGTCCTTTCGTTGCTTTGAAATTTTGTTGTGTTTTATGGGGCTGGAGGCTTCACTTTCGCTAACGTCATGTTGCTTAAGCAACCTTCTCTTAAGTGAAGGACCTTCCGCTTAAGCGAAGGCCACGATTTTTGCGGGGTTCACTCCTGGTTGCTTTTGCGAGATGTGGGAGGGTTTTTGGCCTGCTATTTTTAGGATTAAGCCCCCATTTTCCAATTTTGAGCTTGGGGATCACTTGGCAGCGATTTTGGAAAGATTTTCTTGTGCAAAATCATTTGGGAAAGGCTCCATAATCCTAAACCTTCATTTCCCTTTGATTATTTATGTGTCTTAATATCAAATATGAGATTTTGATTGGTGAATGATGAGGTTTTTTAAGAACTCAAGTTCTTACATAAAATGGAGATTTAGAACTAATTTTAAGTCCTTTTTCGAAGTGAGTTTCCCCAATGAGTTCCTAAAGCATTGAGTAATGTTTTCAAGTATTAAATTTTTTATTCAAACCTGTCTTTTAGAATTGAATTTGGAGTTGATTGACCAATTTCTCTATAAAATTGATGTAGAAAGGGTTGTTTCAAAAAGTGATTGTGAATGCTTGCTTGTCTATAGATTTTGCGGCTTTAAAAGTTAATCGAAAGGGGAAGACTCAACTATTGGAGTGATTGTTGATTGATTTAAGGCAAGTAATCTCTTAAACCTTGTATTCTAGTAGAATTTGTGTACTTCCTTCATTTCTTGTGTATTGGGTTAATGGGGATGAGGTGAAGGGTTTAATTGTCCACATGATGTATCTAAATGAATAAAAAGGGGTTGAAATGAAAAAGGTTATGTCATGAAAATGATGATGTTAATTTCTATCTTGTGCCATTATTGATTGATTGTTGAAATGTTTGAAAGCATGAATGTGGACTTGAATTGTGTGAATTGTTGTATCTTTTATGTGGTATGATATTGCTTGTGTTTGCATTGATCTCTGAACACCGTGATGAGACATGTGATGATTATTATGTCGAGGTCTTTGCCGGCATATGTTATTACGTCGAGGTCATTTCTAGTGAGTGTCTATAAGGCCGAGGTCTTTGCTGGCAAGTGTTATTAGGCTGAGGTCATTTCTGGTGAGTGTCTATGAGGCCGAGGTATTTGCCGTCGAGTGTTATTATGTCAAGGTCATTTCCAAAAAATGGTTATAAGGCCAATGGAAAATGGTTCCGATGAGAGATTGACTATTATGACTTAATGCATTTGATGCTTATACGTGACTTGGTTGCTAATTATGATTGATATACTTGTTGTGTGTGACTGAACTACTCGACATTGAGATTAACTTATTGATTCATTTTATTATTGGATAGTAAAGATTAAACTATGGATATTGGGCCTGGTGAGGCGCGCATTACAGAATCGTTAGGTTGGACTGATTTCTACAGAGGTTGTAGTTTAAGGAGGTTCAGTTCGAGTTATTGAAGGAAGTTGATGGAACATGTCAAAGACAAGCTCGACGAAGCTGACTGACGAGTTAGAGTTAGAGTTATACTAGGACTAGACTACTGAATCCTAATTTATATACAAGTTTATATTTTGTACAACTAAAGTTGATATAGTCGACTAGGATAAGGTGTAAGTAATATATTTTTGTTGTATTAGGATTTCTAGTGTAGCTAGTATAGGACTTTTTTCCTATATAAGGAGTATGTAACTCAATCATTCAACTATAAATACAATCCTTGATTTCTCCATACTTACGTGAGATTTCTATATGGTATCAAGCATTAAAGTGTTTTCGCTATTTAACGTATTATTTCAAAATCAAAACAACCACAATATCGAACTGCAATGACCACTTCTACCAACACTCTTTCGACCTCTTCACTTCATCATCTTATTTCGTCCTGCTTCATTAAACTTAAGCCAACGAACTATATTATATGGAGAACACAAATGTCTCAGTTGATTCAAGTGATGAGATTAACCTACCTCATAAGAGAACCACCTAAAGGTACCTGTTCCACTGAACAGACTACTGAGAAAGTTCTAGCAGGCGAGAAAGGTGCAGACGAAAATAACATTATTGATGACTGGGAGGAGAAGGGTGTGTTGCTAATGAGTTGGATGTTAAGTACCTTGACAGAAGAAAGCATGTACTTGAACGTAGGTTGCTCAACTACCAAAGAGATGTGAGAATGCTTTGAAGAAGCTTATCTTCAAGCAACAAAAGATAAAGAGTTCCAGCTCAACAACAACTGCAAAGTGTGAAGCTAGGAACCAAAACAATTGTCGAATATATTAAGGAATTCAAAGGCATATGTGATGGCCTTGCAGCCATTCACAAGTCTATAGATAAAGATAGCAAATTGATTAATTTTGCTAGAGGACTAGGTCTTAAGTACAAGATCTTCATCACTTTCATGCTAAGTAAGGCACCATATCCTACTCTTAATCAATTTGTTAATGCTTTCAAGGGTTTTGATATGAGGGAGGATGAAGAAGAAGTGCCCCAACAAAACCAAAACATGGTATTCTCTGTCCAAAGGGGCAAGGGAAGAGGAAACTACTCTTAAAGAAGAGGAAACAATAACTTCAATTCTATAGGAAGAGGTTTTAAACCTGCGGGACTAGGAACGGGTTCTTATAATAGAATAAATGGACCAGGTCCTCAGAACAGTCCGTCAAGTGGAAGTTATGAGAGGAACAATACTGATGTGTGTCAAATTTGTGGTAAGAATAACCATACTTCTCTTAAGTGTTTTTACAAGTGGGATTATCTTACCAAGCCGCAGATGAGCTACCACAAGCATTGACTGCTACTAATCTACAAAACACTACTGATGACACGTTGTATGTGGACACAGGAGAAAGTAGCCATATGACACATAACTCAAGTGTCGTAATTGATCTTAAACACTAAAATGGACCAGATAAAATCATTATTTGGAATGGGTCAATGTTAAATATAACACATATTGGGAATATATCCGGATCAGGTCTAAAATAAAAAGAAGTTCTTGTAGTCCCTAAGATTAATAAAAATTTACTCTCTGTTAGTAAGCTTGCAAAGGATAATTGTTGCACTCTTGAATTTGATGAAACTAACTTTGTTGTAAAGGAAAAGAAGACAAGGACATTGCTGGCCAAGGGATCTAAAAGGAATGGACTCTATATTTTGGACGATAACAATCTCTATGAATTAACTGTTGCACACGATTGGAACACGTCAGACAACATGTGGCATACTAGATTAGGACACCCTAGTTTGATGTCATTAAAAGTTTTGACTAGTAATAGTTGCATCAATATTAGTAGTTGGAAAAAAATGTCTATTGTTTGTTCTAGTTGTCTGTTGGGAAAGAGTTGTAAACTTTCATTTGGTTTGAGAAATAAAAATGAGAAAGAATCTTTATTGAAAATCCATTGTGACTTATGAGGACCTGCTCCTGTCGAATCTTCCCAACATATAAATATTATATCGTTTTTGTTGATGATGACACGAGATATACATAGACTTATCCACTGAAAAAGAAATCTGAATTCTTTGAGGTCTTTGTAAAATTCAAGCAAATTGTGGAAAAATAATTTTCTAAAGAGATTAAGATCGGAGGAGGTGTGTTTATCCAAATAGACTTCATCAAGAATTTGGAAGATTGTGGTATTGTGATACATATTTCATGTCCTAACACCTAAACAAAATGGAGTTGCAGAGAGAAAACATAGACATATTGTGGAGACTGGATTAACTCTACTACCTCATGTTAACCTACCTTTGTTTCTATGAGTTAAGACTTTCCTCACTTCAGTATTCCTAATTAATAGACTGTCTTCCTTAGTCATAAATATGGTGACTCCATTTGTTAAGTTGTATAGGGAACAACCTGATTACAATAGCCTAAAAGTGTTAAGGTATAGATATTTTTCATATATCAAGGGTAGCAACAAGTTCAATCAAAAGACTTACCCTTGTGTGTTGACACCAAATTTTGTTATGATATTTCTAAAGTTAATACTTTTTAAGTATTTATTTTTTAAATAGTTCAAAATACATGTGTTTGCCATGTTTTTAATACAATTTGTTGATAATTATCCTTATTTTCAAAATATTAGGATTTTATCGGTTAATTCTATTTATATTATTTTGTCACAGCCGATTAAATACGTTTAAATATTTGTTCATTTTTTTTATAAAATCACTATTTCTATTAAATTGCATTTTTTACATGTCATTGGTTATGTTCATTACATTTTTTATATTCATTTTCTTTGTTACATTTGTTAATATTTATTTTGATATTTTACACAATCCAGGAATTCATTCTGATATAGATCATATTTCATACACATATATTTTATTTATTGATGATTTTGACCCACAGTTTTAAAATAATGATATTGTACTGTTGATAATTTTCAATTCCCTATTTAAAGAATAATTCGTTATTAAATTAAAAAGTGATGAAATATTTTTTAGATTAGGGTTGAGAATTTTTAAATTTTTATTGGTTTCACTTTTCACTAGTTTCCAGTGACCATCACCCCGGATTCCGGCCAGGCTCCTTGAAACCCCAAAACTCCATTTGTTGTCTTCCCCAACTCACGTTGCTCCCCTCTTCTCCATTGTTATCAGTTTGCCCTTGAGCTCTACCCTTTTCACCATTTATTCCAGTGAGCTCCTGAGTTCGCCACACCAGCCTCCGACCACCAGAACCTCGACACACCCAACAAAAACCCCGATCCAAAACAACACCACCAGCACACAAACGACCCCAACTCCATCAGAAATCCAGAAAACTAACCCAACTTTCTCCAACCAAACAACACCGGAAACCAGCTCACAAACCACCTCCGTTCCCATTTTTTCCGGCAACTTCAAATCAACAACAACACACCCGACCCCATTTTTTCTTCCTTTCCTCAGCCGAACCCACTGTTCCAAACAGCACCACAAACAACCCCCAGAACTCCGACCAGACCCCTTTCCTCCTTCTCGTCTCCGGCGAAATAGAGCTTGAAACTCCAAACGGACCAGAACATCACCAGAAACCAACTCCGTTTTCCTAAATTCTCAACCTAACAACCAGACCAAACACCTCTTTGTTTTTCTCCATTTTCCGGTGAAATAGTCACCGAAAATGACACTAACACCGCTGCCAGTCCCATTCCCCTTCCCCTTTTCACGTTTTCTTCTTCTTTTCACAAGCGTTTAGGCTCGATGGTGAACGTGAACCAGTCCTTAAGCTCCCAGACCAACGAATCAACAAATAACAAACAATAATTCCATTTCCGGCCAACTCGCGGAACTCCGGTGAGCTCAAAATAGCAGCCAACTTCAACCTGAAACAACCACAAGCCGCCAATTCGGTTCCCCGCTTTGCCTTCCATCTCTGTCAAATCTCACTGGAGAATCCATCACAAAGTAAAATTCATGTCTCTTTTTATTATTATTATTTGTTTCTTTATAATATTAAGCTATTATTTTATCTATATTCTAACTGAATTAAATGATTCTCTTATTTATTTATTTAGTTTTAGTCATTATATTTACATCTTCAGTGATTTTTTTTTGTTAGAATTGGTTGATATATTAATGTTCCAATGTTGCCTGCTCATTTAATTTATTTATTTATTTTTGCTTTTGATTTATTGATAGCATGTCTTATTTTATTTTTTTCTTCTTTTCCTAAGAATTTCCAGCGAACAACCTTAGATTTGATTAGTATTATTGTTTTGTTATATTGCTATTAGCATACTTCTATAATCAGTAGGTTGTTACTATTGTTTTGCATATTTTACTATTGAGTTTATATGATATTATATGTTAGAATTTGAAAATTAGCCAATGAGAAAATGTCTCTGTTGGTTTTGGAGGTCTCCCCAATATTAAAAGAAAGAAATTTAGTTTAAGTTCATATATTTTGTTTGTTAAAAATAGCCGATGAAGAAATTACCGTCGATTTTCAAGGCCCCTCCCATGTTAATAAGATGGGTTTTTATTTCTAAATTATTATTTGATTTATTCATATTTATTCATTACTAACATTTTTACTAAGTGTCTTTACAGGTACACGAAGTTGCTTCTCATTGAAGCTATTCGAATAAAGTTCGAATTATATTCTTTATTCATTATTTTGTACTTATCGATGTTAGGCAATACTTAGGTCGTTTCTTTTATTATTGTTTCATTTTATTACATGTGTATATCACTTGTTTATTATAATTGTATATTTTTTTTTATTTCCTCCTCAAATTAAAAATATGAATTCAGTCGAGACCCACAAATGTGGATTTCAAAGATTGTCTAATATCTTCCCTTCAGAATAACTTGAACCCTTTACCTAGAATCAATTGGTTTCGTAGACCTTTTTTTAAGTTAATTAATTAATTAATTTCTTAATTTTCCTAAAATTAGGTAGCGACTCCCTTTTACCCCCTTTATCCTTTTTAAAATTATATTTATTCTTTAAAAAATTAAATTACTATTTTCTAATTGAGTCACCGCGACGTTGCGCCCTCTCACGGAATGTCAACAGTGTGTTCATAGGGTTGATATATCGTGAGTTTACGGTATTTTTGATGTATTTCACTTAGAAGTTGTGTGTGTCTAAAGCTATATTGTATTAGAAATAATGTATTTTGTATCATGTTTGCTGGAAATAAGCTTGGTACGCAGTTGATAGAGATGGCAGCTGAAAATATGCAAAAGTAGCAACCTACGGAGTGACTCACGAATCGTAGGTGTTGTGACGGGCCCTCATTGGGCAGGCTTGGATGGATCATCAAGGAATACTAACCAAGTGTGGAACTACGAAGCGACTGACAGATCATAGGTTGACCCACGGGCCGTCCTGCACGTCCATTGATGAGTTCAGAGAGTTAAAGTTCTGGTACCTGATGAAAAGTCCTAAGTGTGGAGCCACGGAAGAGGACCCACGAACCATGGATCGACTAAGGGTCCGTCCTGCACGTCCGTTGTATCAGATCAGAGAATAAAGGTTACAACCCTTGCTGAAAAGTTCTAAGTGTTGAACCACGGAGGGTGACCTACGGACCGTAGGTCGACCCACAGTCTGTAGGTCGTGTTGTCGATAGAAACCTCGTCCAGATTGCTTATTTCCTTATTTTATTTCCTTTTTGTTTAGAACATGTTTTTCTATAAATAGGGTATGTAAACCTCATTTTTGGGGGGTTATAGATTATTGTTTACTTTTAGTTCTTGGTATTTTATGGAATTAACTTGCAACTTTAGCAATTTGATTTTTGGATTTTGTTTTATAAAATTTTAACTTTGCAATTCAATTGGAGATTTCAGGTTTCATCTACTCTAAACGTAAGTTCATGAATTCTTCTTATCAAACCATGAATTGTGTTCTTCCAAGAATGAGTAGTTAAATCCACAATTAGGGTTGGGGGAACCCTGAGTAATTAACAACGTATGAATAACAATTAAGTAATTCTTGAATAGTGTTTATGCATGTATTGGTAATTTTTTCACTTATAAGTCTTTTTAACGGTAACCAACGTTATAACTCGCCTCGTTCCTACATGTCGGACCAAGGAGGTAATGAATTAGAAAAGAGTTATCAACAGAGATTTAGTGGATACTATCTAATATAACCGATGTATTTGAGAGGACTACAGATTTCATACACGAGTACCAGAGTATGACTACTGCAAAGACTCTAGATGACTTGAAGGATTGGCTAGCCTCCCCTGATTTCTAACACCACTTCAAGGTGGATTGAGACTGAAATGCCTAAACATAGTAGCTCGGTACTGGTTTGGATTCATCAGCAGCACAGTCATGTCGTTGCAGAATGAGTCCATTTTCCGCCACCCAAAGGCAGCTTGTCTCGGGTCTATCATAGCCAGGAAGCGGCTAAATTTAGGATTGATTATTGAGTAGGAGATGGCCATGAGGGCCAAACAATGCCAAATGTCCATGTCCTTTCCAGTACTGATCACAAAGTTGTGTCGTCGGGCCAGAGTTTCTCGTGATGAGAAAAGGGATGTTGAGGTTACACCCACATCCTCCACCGATATCCGGCGCATAGAGGCCGAGTACCCACAGGACGAGGCTGATAGGAGGAGAGCAGCTCCAGTGGATACATCCCGGAGGTTGATATCGATACATTACCTACATAGGTAGCCTTGCCTACTCCGGCCTCTAGGCCTTCACGTAATTCTAGTTCCAAGTTCCACTCCTTCTGAGGCCCCAAGTTCTTCTGCTGCTCTCCCGCTCCCTAGATCTGTTACTGGTACTACTACGTCCAGGAGTTCAATTACCCAGGCCATGCTTTCAAGATCGGGCATCTTGCCCACTCCGCCGATGTGCGTGTTTCCCGGCTAAAGGTGGCGGTTCGCTGGATGATTGAGATATCTATTACTACTGCACTGACACCTCTCAGGGCTTGTATTGATGCCCTCACAGCGAGAGTAGAGGTTTGTGAGAGAGGGTCAGGAGTTATTGATGAGGCGACAACTTTGAAAGCTGATGTTTCTGAGTTGAGGAAGGATGTGAACAGCTAAAGTCCACAAACTTCACTTCGCTATTTGGGATGGATGAGATCCCAGATGACCCGAATGCAAATGTCCAAGCCAGTGTTGAAGTGCCTCCGACTACCACCGTCGATGTTACTATGGCAGATGCTACTGCTGCTGAGTCTGAGGTCGAGACAGATAAGGACCAGCTTGAGGTGCGAGATGTGGTTGTTTATGAGGACCTGGATGACTTATAGGGTGCTATGTTCGGGACTGCTAGACAGGCCTCCTTGAGAGATACTTCTATGGCAGGCTCCAATGAAGCCAAAGATGATGAGACACCAGGCACTGATGCCCAACCTCAGAGTGTGACCCCGGGCACTGATGCCCTGACAGACGAAGTGAGTGAGATGCAGGCGTCACCCCAGGCTTAGCCTGGCACGATGATTTTTCCACTCCATCTTTGTTATCTTGTTATACTTTGTTTTGTTTTAGTTGAAATTGAGGACAACTACTTATTTTTGTTGGGTAGAGTGAGGTATTTCCATACCTACCTCTTGTGCTATTGATTTTGTTTTGTGAATATTAGGCTTATTTTGTTGATATATATATATGTGTGTGTGTGTGTGACTTGATTTTGATCTTGTGGATATTTTAGTTTGTGGCCCATTGTTTTGAATGAAAATGGTTTGGAACCTAATTTAAAATTTTGCCACCTCTTTGGTGTGTGATTGTGGTTGTTGTGCGAATTTGAGTGTCGATTGTGATAAATACGGATAACTCAAATAGTGCTCTTAACTGATTGAAATGAACGTGTGGCTACGATGAGGCAAACGAAGTTTCATAGACAATATGTGAACTTTCAGCATCTCGTTATGACTAGCCGGTTCTCGAATGAGTCTTTTATGATGAACATTGCACGTTAGCTAAAAAGTGTGGAGTCTTATTTGATATTGGTACCAATGTCTTGCATGATGAGATTACATTGAACATTGTGTGTTATGACACCTAGAATTTACCCTGTTGGTCCAGTTGATTGAGTGATGCAAGCACTTGAAATGATCTTAGGCAAAATTTTTGAAGAATAAACCAATTTGACAATCTACCTCTATTGTGGCAAACTTGTGATATATGTGAACCTTGCTTGGTCCCCTTTGAGCCTTACCCCTTTTCTTGGAAGAAACTTGAGCAATTGTGACCTCTCTTTATCCATTCACCCATAACTTTCATGAAGTATGGTTTGTTTGAATAGCCAACTTAGGCCAAAATCCTAGGTTGGGGTGTGGTGAAAAGAAAAGGAAAGTCAAGAAGTGTGAGAAATCCCCCTTGTGTGATGGCTTTGAAAAAGATGGAACCCTTCCATGTAAAAAAGAAGAATGAAAAGAAAAAGACCAAAAAAGTTGTGAAATAAAGTAGAGTAAATTGCCAAAAAAATGGGGTATCCGGTAGTTCATATGAAATTGAATAATGGGGTGGATTATGAGCTTATTTGAAATGTTAAAGAAAGGAAGAAAGTGATGTCCAGACCATACTTCATGAAGGTAAAAGCCACTGAGCCTAAATAATCATACCTTTACACTCAGCTCTGTTAAAAACGGTGAAAAGACCTTTGTGATCTTGAGTGAGCTGAAACGAATGTTGATTGGAAAATAAGAGCAAGCCTATGGTTGAAGTCATGCATGTGTTCACTTTGTGAGTGTGAGAGTTGTATGTGATTCCGGAATCTTAAACTGTTGGGAAATTTTGTGTGATTATGGAATCATCTTTGTTGTGAGGGCATTTGAGTATCTTTGTTGAGCTTGAACTTGCATTTGAATCAAGTATGGTGAACTTGAGCATCTTTGATAAGGGTGAGTCACAATTTGAATCTTTGAGTGCACAACTGATCATTGTATGAGTAATTTGAACTTTGTTGTGTGCATTCATGTTGAGTCTTATGCCTCACTATTTGAGATATCCTTACTGAACTGATCTTGAGTTTTATTTGAGGACAAACAAAAGTTTAAGTTGGGGTGTTGATGAGTCTGAGATTTAGACTCATTTAGGGCTTTGTTTTGATAGTCTTAGTGTCCTTAAATGCCTAATCTAGCTATAAACTGATGTTAAAATCATGATTTTCAAGTATGTGTGCTAAGGAGCAAGGCAAGGATGCTAACAGGCAAAAAGGAACAAAACAACCTGAAGAAGTGGAGAAAGGCGAGCCTGGTGATTGCCAAGACCACTTAGCGACTCGCCAAGTGGTACTTCAGTTTGCCTAAAGTTCTAGCCCACAGGGACGAAACCAAGTCAGCGACAGGAATCAGCAGTCGGCGAATCATCGATCAGTTCCGTGATGAGAAGATGGATCGCCCAAAGTTACAGGACTTGAGGATGCTAAGAACCAACGCATAACGGCGAGAGAAAAAAGAAAAGGGCGGTTCGCCGAACCACTCGGCGAACCCGACTTACCTCACCTAATGGTCTTTCGTGCCTAATTTTTGCCAACTATAAATTGAATTTTGAACTATAAATTGAGGAGCTTGCTACCATCTAGAATAGTTTTCTTTTGAGTTTGAGAGTTTCATTGGAGACTTTACAGCTTTTTTTATACTCTATTAGAAGGATTTGCAAGTGGGTTACTAATTTTATTCAATTTGGAACATTGTAAAGGCTTGAATACTCTTACCCAGTTGATGGCTAATCGATTTGGTAACCGTTTTTGTCTTTTTATGATGTTTGGCTAAAACCCCAATTCTTCGGTGTGATCATGTGATTATGGGTTGAATTACTGTGTGGTATTGTTAATTACTAGTTTAATGCTATGTTGAAGTGGATTTAATCATTAGCTGAAGTTTAATTTATGAATTGTAGTTGCAAATGCAGTTCTAATTTTTTGTTATTAGCTTGCTCGAGAGAGAGGTTTTGGAACCAAGGCTTTTGATTAATGGTATGTGGGTATTGGGTTGATATGGGTTCAGCTCGAGAGAGTGAATCCTAAACCCAATCCTACCCATCTAGCTCGAGTTGTGGATGAGTTAAGGTGTAGGCTGCTTTTAATTGCAATGTTTGTTGATGTTCGAGAGAAATCACTTGAATTGGGATAGTTGTTCGAGAGAAAGCTATTTCACTCATAGTCTAGCCTACCCACTGATATTTAACTAGTTATTAGTAGTTTCAATTACCCATATAGTGAAATTTGCCTATAATCAATCACATTCTGAGAATTCCTCTTTATATTGTTGTTTCATTGTTGTTTGATTGCGTCATAGCTGTTAATTACAAACCAAAACCCCCATTTGACATTCCTGTGACCCCCTTTAGACTTGTTTACATATCTTTTTGATAATTTCTATGCCTGCACTATTTAGACCATATTTGTACTTCATAACTGAATTTAAACATGTAAGCTTCATGTGGGTTCGACCCCAACTCTTTGTTGGGTTTTATACTGCTTAACGATCGTTTGCACCTAAAATTGGATGAGGTGTGTTTGAAACGTTAATCAATTATGAATTTTCCAAAGGAATGTGACTTTTCCAAAGAGTTGTGACTTTTTTCGAAGGGTTGTCACTTTTTCAAAGAGTTGTGGATTTTCTGAAAGATTGTGACTTATTTAAAGAGTTATGGATTTTTCGAAATGTTGTGACTTTTCTAATAAGGCACAATAACCAATAGTTCATACTACACTTTGTTGGCGATAAATATAAGGGTTCTCTACATTTTTAAACCACAAAATTTCTAAGTTTTCTATTCTTCTTTTTCATAATACCCAATTTAGTACATATTCTATATCTCAGACAATATTTTTTAAGCAACTTTATAGACCATCCAATTTATTGGTTATCTCAAAGAAGTTGGATAAGGACTAATAGAAAAAGTCTTAGGCCAAATCCTACAAAATATTTATACTGTATTTATTTTATTATAAAATATATTTAAAGGAGACAACTTTTCACATTGAAGAACTGTGAGTTTTCCAATGGGTTATGACTTTTTCAAAGAGTTGTAACTTTTTTGAAAGGTTCTGACTTTCCCATATCGGCCAATCAAGAATGCTTAAAAAAATTTCATAATTAACAACACAAAAGTAACTCAATAAAAATTCATGAAAGATAAAACTTTACATATCAATGAATAAAATACTTATGTAAGTTGTCAGACAAAGTGATAACAGAAGGGGAAACCCCACAAAAAAAAGCAGGTACGAACCAAAAAACTTTCATGGTTGTGATTAGTTGTTCAAGAATGAGCAGTTGAAATAGTTTTATTTTGATATGTTGAATGGAGAAAAATACTATAAGGAGATTATAGTTTTGTTTCTTTTTTTTTTGTGAAAATCCAAAGTAGACTTCTAAGAAATTGGTGAAGTTCAATAGAAATTTGGGATGAAATTTTTCACGAAGAAGAAGATACAACAACGCTTATGATGTTCCTAGTTTTTATAGATAGTTCTTGAAGAGGCACAACCGAAAAGGATACAAAATTTTGAAGGGACGCAAGATTTGAAGAAACAGGTTAAAGGTAAAAATAAAATAGGGGTCAAAAACATAAAAGTACGAAGGAAAACCTAAAAGTAAATTTGTGAATTCTATGGATGTCACGTAGGCGGGCATATGATTCTCTTTTAAATATATTAGAAAATTGCAGAGAGATTGAACTTCTTAAGTCGTCTAGAAAATCATACAAGTGTTATCGATTCATTCATAAATTGACTTATCATTACTTTATTTGGTTTTAGTGAGGAAGTTCTCTCCTTTGCACCCTTTCTAGAATGTGGTATTGGATACTAGGTGTTTTCAGTGTATATTATTGCTTTGTTGGCTATGGTAAGTTTTCACAGTTTATCAAAAAATATTTAAATCTACATATAATAATGAAGTTAGGAATATAAAAAGTGATGTGACACCTCTCTTTACACAATAAATACAATTGGCTTTGTTTTCCATATTTATCTCTACTTTTTCCCTATATATGTATTATATTTTAAAAGATTACTTCTTTAACTTTATAAATCAATACTACTTTAAAAGCATGAACTCACGAACTTGAATATTAAATTACTATGATACTCCCAACTTAAAACTCTCAATTTAGTGTATCCTCTATGTTTTATGTTTTATATCTTATTTATTTATTTGTTCTTTATTATATTAAAAGATGACACTTTTTCAAATTGATTGGTAGTGACTTCTTCTATGGATTGGGATTCTTTTTAAAGAGTTGTGACTTTTTTGATGAGTTGTTACATTTCCGAATGATTGTAATTTTTCGAAAGGGTTATTACTTCTCTAATAAGGCACGATAAACGTTTTGCATACTATCCTTTCTTGGTTATAAATAGAGAAATTTCTCACATTTTTAAACTAAATTTTTTTCTAAGTTTTATATTCTTCATCACCTTCTTCTTAAAACAAGGAAGATTGTGAAAATTGTTCAATTATGCAATTATAATAGTTTTTATCGATAAATTAGATAGATCAACAAAAATTGATGCAACGAGGAGAATGAAATAAATCAACTCCAAACGAGAATACTATATAGATAATTAATGTGTACTCATTTTCATTGACATAAATATACTTTTGCAACAACTTTTCCTTGTCAAGAAGTTCAATGATTTTTTGTTGCATAAACTACATCTTCGTGTTCAAGTTGTGAAAAGTCTCAAATTGTTGCAGAAACATGATTTGATAAAAAACTTGTTTGAAGAGTCCAAACTAGATATAGTAAATACTCCTTTGTTTTCAATTTGTTTGTTGTACTTTTATTTTTATTCTATTTATAATAATATGTTCTTTTTTTGTTAGGGGGAGGGGACAATTCTTTAATTCTCACACTTCATGTTACATGTTTAAGACCACAAAATTAAAATATATTTTTGTATAGTTTACATATCCTTAAATTAAAAGTCTTCTTTATTTTTTAAAATTTTGTATCAAATTAAAATTAGACACACACACACATATATACACACACTACCTCAAAAGTATGAACTCCCTATATTAAATGTTAACTTAATATAATACAACTGACTTAAACACAAATTTTAGTATATCTTCAATATTATATAGTATAAATAAATTTATATATATATATATACACACTACCTTAAAAGTATGACTACCTATCTTAAATGTTAACTTATTATAATACACCCAACTTAAACACAAATTTTAGTATATCTTCAATATTTATATTATATTATATTAATTTATTTATACTATATAATATTATATTAAAATCAGACACTTTTTTCACATTGGATGGTCGTGACTTTTCAAAAGAGTTATGGCTTTTTTGATGAGTTATGACCTTCTCAGAGGATTGTGACTTTCTTAAAGGATGTGATTATTTTCGAAGGCTGTAACTTCGCCGAAGAGTTATGACTTTTCCGATGAGTTATCACATTTTCGAAAGGGTCGTGACTTTTCTAAAGGTTTGTGACTTTTCTAAAGAGTTATGACTTTTTCTATAAGACACAATAAACTCCTCCTACTAATCCTCCATCTCGTCCTTGTAATGACATGTTCCCGTCGTTATAGAAAATCCATCTGGTAAAGAATTTGGATCAAAAAAATTTTTCGTAGTAACTTGAGAATTCCTAGCCTAGTTCAGATTTGGACGAAATCTGAGTCAGTAAGGTCTAGGGTGATATGGTAATGAATGAGAGATCTAATTATGAATTTGATCACATGAGTAGATATCTATGGCGTTAAGGAACCCGTACGACTTTACGAAATTGAATTCGATCGAGTAGAACTCCTGAAACTAATCTTAGCGTGAATGGGTAGTTTTAGAGTATCATGGGTTGAAGGTGTGCTGTGAAATGAGGGATTGAAACTCTAAATTTGACTCTATGTTTCTGTGCAAGTCGCCAGGGTGAGGTTATTCCCACCAGGATGGGGCCGTTGTGGCGGAATGGGGGTTGCCATAGCAGGCCAGTCGCGACTTAAGTCGGCAATAAACCCCAAAAATGCTATTTTTTGCAAATTTTGTTCTTTAGAGCTAAGAGACGAGCCATGGATATTTATTGAAGGTTTTCCACCTCTTCTAGAACTAAAGGTAAGGATTATACTCCCCTAATCTATTTTTCGATCCATTGAACTTAGAATCTTGATTATATATTGTTGGGGGAGGGTTTTTGAACTGAATTTGATGGTGGGAAAAAGCGCTAGCTGCACCTTAGGATTATGAGTTAGGTCTCGGGTTTTGAGTTTTTCATAATCCAGGTAATTAGACCTTAATTATTGATCCTCGTATTGAATTGATTGTTTGTAGACCTAGAACAAGCGAAAAGAGTATGAAAAAGGGAAGAATCAAGTTTCTTAAGAGGATTCAAGCTTGTTTTCGAGGTAGGTGATGGTTTGATTTCATGTTTGTATGATGTATGCTAGTATTTGCTTCATTGTAATGCATGTATGTATGTGAATATTGCACTATTGATCACATCAAATGTGAATAAGTATGAACCAATGATTGTATGCCATGAATCAACACTTGATTGTATGATTATGAAAATGTACATTGTGATTGTGATTTTGGCTTGTTGAATGGATCAAGTGTTACGTTCCAACACACTAACTGGGATTGAATGTCACGTACCGACATACATATGGGAATGAGTGTCACGTTCCGACACACTAACTTGGATCAAGTGTCACGATCCAGCACATTAATAGTTTGGGTATGGGTTCCATGAGAGGACTATTGACTTATCATATATGCATATTTACTAGATATTAGAAATGTGGAATGGTACATTGCTCCTGAAATGATAATTGATATTTTATATGTTTGGTATATGTGTGTTTACTATGTTGTGATTGCTTGTATATGTTTCACTTACTAGAATAGTCGTATGATCTTACCAGTACACTGTGGTTGAGTACTGATACCGCACTTGCTCTTTTTTGTTGAGTACATGGAATCTTCAGGCGGCTACTGACGGATCTCATCTAGGAGATCAGTGATCAAATTAAATTCAAGGGTGAGCCCATTCTTCTTAGCTGCCATGAGTTCTCCTTTTGTTCATTCCCTCTTACTCGGACCTAGATTAGTACTTTAGATGATCAGTTGTTTAGCTTTTGGGGTTTTACCCCTTTTTCTTTAGACTTATGGTTTGTTAGAGTTTTGGTACACTGACATTCAGTTTCTAGGGAATATTTCCATAATGTTTTGATAGTTGTTGTTAGACTTTTGGAGTTTATGGGAACTCTACTTTATTTCTGCATTTAAACCTGCTTCCGTATCTTTAAATGTTTAGTTCTTGGCTTAGCTAATTAGTATTAATGATTCTCCCACCGAAGCGTTAGTGTGGGTGTCAATCATGATGGTTTGGGTCGTGACAGTCCTCCTCCTCCTACACCTACTCTTCATCATCCACCTCCTCCTTCTTCTGATTCTCCTCATTCTCCTTCTCCTTATCATTCTTCTCATCCTTCTCCTCATTCTCCTTCTCCTTATCATTCTTCTCCTCCTTCTCATCCTCCTCCTTATTCTCCTCCTCCTTCTTCTTATCCTCCTCCTCATCCTCCTCCTTCTCCTTATTCCATCTCATCCACTCCTCCTCCTCATCCTACTCCTACTCCTCCTCCTACTCCACCTCTGATCCTACTCCTAGTCCTCCTCATACTCCTAGTCCTTCTTCTCCTACTCCTACTCCTCCTCATCCTACTCCTCCTCCTTGTTCTTCTTCTTATTCTTCTTCTTATTCCCCTTCTCCTTTTCCTCCTTATCCTTCTTCTTTTCCTTCTCATTCTCCTTCTCCTTCTTCTTCTCCTTATTCTTCATTTTCTTCTACTCCTTCTCCATCTTCTTCTTCTCTTTCTCCTTCTTCTCCTCCTCCTTCTTCTTCCTCTCCTTCTTCTCCTCCTCCTTCTTCTCCTTCCCTTTCTCCTTCTTTTCTAGTATATCTTCTATATTTTATATCATATGTATTTACTTATATTATTTTATTTTAAAAGCACACACCTTTGGCATTGAATGATTATGAGTTTTTTAAATAGTTGTGACTTTTTATGAGTTGTGATCATTTCGAAGGGTTGTGACTATTTTAAAGGGTTGTGAGTTTTACGATTAAACACAATGACATGTTCATACTATCCTATGTTAACTATAAATGTAAGGGTTTTCTCACATTTCAAAACTACGAGCTTTTTAGGTTTTCTGGTCTTCTCTTCTTAGAAACTCAAGTGTGATTTATAGATGTTAAGAATCTCAAAGTTCAATGGTATTTTAACACTCCATAACTTCAATGTTAAATTAAGATAATACTCCAACTAAAAACATACAATGTAGTATATCTTCTATATTTTATATCAATATTTATTTATTATATTATAATAAAAGAAGAAATTTCAACAATACAATAATAACTATGTAATGCACTATAGGGGAGGGAGGAGAAACTATATTTAAGACGTTTAACTAAGAGATTTTAAGTGTGACATTTTTATTTCTACATATCACAAATAATTTTAAAATGAGAAAAAAATGAAGGAAAAAGATAAATATAAGGCCATAGAGAGGTACCACACTACCTTATCTTTATCTAGCTTTAATATTATAAATAGTTTTAGGTGTTTTCGGATATTGATTTTTGATAATTTCAGTAATAATCATAACAACGTTCACATCCACTATTCATAGGAACTTATATTTTATTATTCCATTTATATTTGTTTTCTAAAAGTTTTGATTTAATAATATTAACATTATTTTTTTTAAATAGTGTGGTACATGATTTGATATTTTCATGCAACCCACGTGTCTCAAAACTAGTTGTATTAAATATGCAATGTTAAGAAATTAAAAAGACATTTCTTTAATGTAAATCTTAATGGTATTTGTTTTAATTACTCTAACAACTTTGTATTAACATTATTTGATATATCATATTGTACTTTATAAATAGAAGCATTGTAAGACCTTGTAGAAATGATTACATTGAAATTTTACATTTTTATCTTTTTAATGCTTATTATATTCATATTTTAGTTTAACTCGAAAAATAAAATGAAGGCTATTGAATTATGATAGACTTTGTGAGAGTGGATGTCGACAAAAGCTCAAAAGATTATGCATTAAATTTGTATTTTCTTCAGATCATTTTTAACTACTAAGGTTGTAACAATGATATTGTTAATACATCTTCACAAATTCACTAGTTATTACTAAGAGGATTAATAATAGGAAGAGTGAGGGATTGTGTAATGACCCGGAAGGTCATTTTTGGAAATTTTGAATATTCATTTAACTAGAGTGAACTAATTGATGGTTAATTATTAAATAACTAATTTTAGTTAATGCTTAATGGGTTAAGTTTATAATTAGTTTAATACAACTTGACCGATATAGGAAAATAATTAGTAGGGTTGACACTTTTAGATTATAATTTAAGAGGGAAAAGAAAAGGTTAGAAGAGAACGCTGAAATTTTAGTGGCGGCTTCGGCGAGGGTATTGCGTGTGTACTTCAGGTAAGTCATCAAAATTGCCAACATCTTGTTGTATTGTATATATTGATATGAACTATATTAATGTTATTATTATAGTATTGGTTATAGAAGAGAAATCAATAACCTGATAGTGTAATTGGACTCGAGGGAATGATAGTAATGGATAAAATATGTAATTTGAGCAATGATTATGTCCCATCATTGATTCATTATAATGGAAAATCATTTGAGGTTAATATACTTATAGAAGAGGTCGATGATTATCAGTATATATGTTTGTAGTTAGGCTTAAAGATCTATACATTAGGTTTTCTCAAAGTTGAGTTACTGACACGGTAACTACTTGATACATGTTTCTATTTAATCTATTATTATTATTATTATTATTATTATTATTATTATAATAACAATATTGGCTTAGATAGAGAAACAAGAGAAATTGAATTTAATAACCTATGCTAACGTTTTCTTGGTGGAAAATTGTTAATGCCTAATGTAATCATTAGATAATGATTATGGGTAATCATTAGGTAATATTTGGATTTATATGATGGGTGGTTAATGATCAGAAAACATTTTTTTTCGAGTTACTTACTACATTATAAACTAAGTTATTGATATATTGAGACTTACCCTAGGTTTGAAAATTTGAGAAATATGAAAGTTGGAATGTTAATTGGCATTAAGATTAGGAACTTGACTATATATTTGAGTGAGTTTTTGAGTTCAGACTAGACCTGTAGTGATATGAGTGTTGTTAGTTTCGAAATCTTATTGTGATTATCTATTTGAATAGATTGTATTGATTTGGAAGTCAACCGAAAGAGAATGACTCAAGTCCCAGGGTGATTGTTTGACTATTTGAGGCAACTGGATTTCTAAACCCTTGTTAATTGTATGGAATTCGTGTATTTCTTTGTGGTATATGTTTGGGAGTAATTTGATCAATTGTTTGTGTGATGTGTTGAGAAATGTTTGACAGACCTGTTGAATCATTGTTGAAGTTGTATCATGATTGTGTTGTTGTGAATTGTGCAATATTATGAAAATGATCATCTCTTCATTATTTGTGTGAACATGTCATCTGCATTTGTTCTGAGACATGGTTTGTGACAAGTGTTATGTGAATTGAGAAAGAATAAGAAATTAAAAAGGATGTACCATTTCGAGAAACGTATCGCGCGCCGCGATGGATACTATATTTCGAGGGACGTGTCGTGCGCCGCGACGGATACTATATTTCGAGGGACGTATCGCGCGCCGCGATGGTTACTATTATCGACAATCGTATCGCGCGTCGCGATGGATGCATGGACATATATGTCCCCCTTCGGTCCCGGACTGAGAGACAGCAGGTGTGTATCATTAGGTCAGACATGCATCACTATACTTGGCATTGCATTTCATTGCATTGCACTTCTTTATTATTGGTGAACTTGATCTTGTGTGTTGTTGATCTTGTGAGTGCCTTTCCGTGGAACTTGTGACTGATGAATATTGAACTTGTTGTTGAAGATATGCAATTGTTAAAGTGTTGTTGTTGAGGATATGAAATTGTTGTTATTGTTGAGGATATGAAATTGTTAGAGTGTTGTGTTGAGCTATGTGCTTTGTAAACTTTGAACTGTTATGTTGGGCTGATTTTAAGCAGGTTGTAATTGATGAATATTGAGCTTGTTGTTGAAAATATATGATTACTAGAATGTTGTTGTTGAGCTATGTGCTTTGTAAACTGTGAACTGTTATGTTGGACTGGTTTTATACAGATTGTAGTTGTGAAGGTTCGGTTGGGGTGTAAGGAGTACTCGTATTCTATCCCCTTAGCTCGTGTTTAGAGGTTTACTTGCTGAGTACCGTGTGGTTTGATACTCACCCCTTGCTACTACATTTTTTTGTAGGTTACTAGCCCGGACCTTTGTGATATATTCTCTTCTTTTCCGAGGCTTCTTGGAGATTTGTGAGGTAGATGTTTGTCAACTCAGTAGACCTTCTTACTCCTATTTATGAATTTGTTCTACTCTAGAAACAATGTCATATGAGACTTGTATTTTTCTTTTGATTCAATTGTAATACTTCAGAGGCTTGTACACGTGACAACCATATTTTGGGGGTATTTTTGAGTTTATTATAAAAATTTCCGCATTTTATTGTAATGGTTAAGTTTTAGGCTGACTTGTCTTGGTAGGTTAAGACGAGTGCCATCACATCCATTTTTGGGTCGTGACAGATTGAACTAGTTAGAGCATATTTGACATTGCTGCTAAAAACTGCTTATTTTTAGAAGCGATTTTTTTATAACAATTTTTTAGAAAAGTGTCTTTTAAAAAAGTAATTTGTGTTTGGCAAATTCATTTGAAAAATGCTTTTGATAAGTAATTTGTGGTTGACGATTTTTTTTTAAAACAAGTGTTTTTGAGAATCAAATTACAAAACAAAAAAAAAAAAAGAAGTATCAATGTGCTTTTAATATTAAGATTATTTTATCCCTTTTTAAGTATTATAAGCACTTTGATACTTCCTTTTTTTTTTTTTTCATAATTAGCTATTATCCCTTTTTTTTTTATTATTATTATAATACTCTAAAGATTTAAAAAATTAAAATTAAAATAAAATAATACGTAAATTAAGAAAACAAAATTTTGTTATTTGTTACTTTTTTAGAAAGGTCTAAATCTTTAATTGTTACTTTTTCTCTTCTTTTTTTTTAATTCTACAAAAATATTATTGTTACTTTTATTTCCAATTCTGTAAAATTAACCAAACTTACGAGATATGTTAATTAATTAATAAAGGATATATTGATAAATATGTATGTATGTAAGGGATATTTTAGTTTTTTTAAAAAAAAAATCTGCTTCGGCTTCTGTTTTTTTTTTAAAAAAGCAGATTTTTTTAAAATTTTTCTAAATAACAGAAAAACTATTTATGCTTCCACTTAAAAATACTTTTAAGGATCCGCCTAACACTTAATTTTTCAAAATAAGTGTTTTTTTCTTTAAAAAAAAAACACTTCTAGGATCACAACAACAATGCCAAATAAGCTCTAAGAGGATTAAAAAATGACTTTTGAGATTTTTAGCACAACACAAAATAAATGAAAAGTTGGGAAAGTAGAAAGGAAGGAAATTGACAAAAAGGGTAGATGAATCCTTGGCCAACGAAATATGCCATATCATTTTTTCTCTTATATACAACAGTTATAATATATAATAGTAGAGATATATATTGAAAATGTCCAAATACATACATATCCCATTTAACTTGTCCGTAAATTTTATTTTGACATTTTAACTCAATCATGTTTCATTTTAACCCTTCAATTTTGTTTTCAATGTACCATTTAAACACAAAATGTTGGCCGAAGGTATTAATGAAATTATTCACCTTTTAAAATGCGTGAGGAATTCTTTCTTACATTAATATTCTATATTCTTATCATTCACAACCTTCTACCCTATTTATTTCTCCATCTTCTCTTCAACCCCATTTTTCCCCTCGTCTACTTTACTTATCAATTTATTTTCTTCATCTACCTCATTTTCTATATCTCTCTCTATGCAAAGATGATATTCTTCATATTTTAATTTATATTATCATTTTTTTAATCTAAAGTTTAAACTATCAAATTATTTTCTACGTTACAAAAGATTAAATAAAATATTACAATAAGTAAAGAGTTAGATTGAGGAGAACAAAATCATATAAAAAATTTGAATTATAATTAGCCGAATGATGTCAAATATTAATTTGTTGATGCCACATAAATTTAAAAGGATGGAGGATATATTCATAGTAGCATAAACTAAATTTTATATTAACTTGTATCACTAATCAATCTACAATAATTTTGCAATCAATTGTAGCTAATTAATTTATTTCCTTATATAACATTAAGATGATAACTTGATTTAATTAAAGTAAATACAAAGTAATTTGAATGACTTGGAGAAATAAAATACATGACGTTATTTTTTTTTTAACCCTTTTAATGTTAGTCTAACATATGCTATACATTTATACAGGGTACAAATTTTTGTGATTAAATGGTGCATGCTAAATAGAGTCAGACGATTAAAATAAAACAAGACTGAGATAAAGTGCTAATATAAATTTTGAGGCAAATTAAAGAGGCTGTATATGTGTTTGGTCATTAAAAATTGTTGTATTTGCAAATCCTCATAACCACAAAATAAAAAATATTTGAAGGAGAATTATTATTTTTCAAATGAGATAGAGCTTGCGTTTCGGCGATACAATTGAGACTACACACAGAAACATATCATTTCCTCAAGTATAATTCAAAATGCATTTTGAGAGAATCCAAGATGGCACACGAAATTCTGAAGAAATTGCCCGAAGATATGATTATTTATATACTTTTGAGGCTTCCAGTAAAATCACTGATGCGATTTAAGTGCATCTCTAAAACTTGGTACATTCTCATTCCATCCTCCACATTCATCAACCGCCATCTCAATTGCAGTAAAACTGCTAAAGAAGAATTCATTATCTTCAAGCGCTCTTTACAAGTAGATCCTTTTCAACATAAAACTATATTGTCTTTTCTTTTTGGTGATGATCTTAACCCCGTTTCACCAGATCTAGATGTGCCATATTTGGAATCCACTTTTGTTAACGATTATGACCAATTTATTGGACCTTGTCATGGTTTAATAGCTTTGGTTAATATAATTAACACCATATTATTTAATCCAGCTACTAGAAATTATAGGTTGCTACCGCCTTGCCCTAGTGATGTTCCACAAGGTTTTCGATGTTCCATTGATGGTGTTGGGTTTGGATTTGACTCGATGGCAAATGACTACAAGGTAGTTAGGATTTCTAAAGTTTATAATGATCCTCCTTATAGGGATCCATATTCAAGAGAGCAAAAAGTTGAGGTTTATGATATGAGCACTGATTTCTGGAGAGAATTAGAGAATATTGATCAAGATATGCCTAGAATTTATTGGGCGCCTTGTTCTATGGTATTTTACAAGAGTGCTTGTTATTGGCTTGCAATTGGATCGAAAGACAAAATGATAATTCTCTATTTTGATATGGGTACAGAGATCTTTAACACTATTAATATGCCTGATACTTGTAATTCCTACAATGGACCACACTATGGTTTAGTGGTCTTAAGTGACTCTATAACAATGCTTCGTTACCCTAATCCAAATCCGGAATATGATCCAGCACAAGATATAATGCAAATCTGGATAATGAAAGAGTATGGGTTATATGATTCTTGGATGAAGATATACACAGTTAGACCTCTTCTTATTGAATCTCCATTACTAATTTGGAAGGATTATGTGATGCTTTGCGAAAGCAGAGAGGGTTCTTTAGTTTCGTATGATCTAAAGTTGGATAAAGTGCAAGGATTCAATTTACAGGGTTGTCCGACAAGTTTGAGAGCAATATGTTACAAAGAAAGCATGACACCGATTCCATGTGAAAGCAAGGATAGTGCACAAGTTCAATTTTTCTAGACAAGCTACCACTCTTCCAATTTAAGTTGAATATTTAGTGCATATGTCCGTACTTTGAACGATTGTTAAATATATTTATTTTATTAATGCGTATATCTATATTTATCTATCTATAATACATGGTCGTTTGATAGAGTGTATAAAAATAATATTAAATAGAGTGTATTTTAGTAATGCATGAATTAGTTATGCTTGAATTAATTATACATAGATTATTTTTATGCATTGTTTGGTTTGATGCATTAAAAATAAAATGCATTGCATTAAAAAAATTATTTACAAAGATACCCTTCACTGTTATAGTGGAAAAGATATAAAAAAGGTATTGAGGGGCAATTGGGTCTTTAATTGAGTTAATTCATGCATTAAAACCATTGCATTGCTAATACCTAGAAATACATGGTATTAGCAATGCACACTTTAATACACAATAGAGTGTATAACTAATGCAAGCATTAGTTATACATAAGTTGGAAAAGAGTATCAAACAAGTTATTAGTAATACACAATGCTAATGCATGCATTATTTTTCTTAATACACTCTATCAAACGATTAATACAGACATACCTTCCTAACTTAAATATCTTACTCCCTCTATTTTAAAAAGAATGATCTCCTTTCCATTTTAGTCTGTTTCAAAAAGAATGATCTTGTCACGCCCCAAACTCGAGAGGCACAACTGGCTCCTAATGCCAAAACTCAGGCCCGAGCCGACCCTGTTGAACCATTTGTTACTAGCACATGACAGCCACACACAATCAAGAAATCAAACAAGTATATCTCGGCTAAAACTAAGCCATCGGCCGGCAAGGCCCCTGTCAACTAATCTATAATAGAAACAGCTACTCCCAGGAGATCATATAAATAAATAGTCAACTAGCACAAAAGTCCTAATTGGGCCGTCGAGGCCACCATGATATCTATACCAAAACTAAAAGCAGGTATATATCAATACAATACATCAAACAACTCACAAGCTTCCGCAAACCAACAACATAGGCCAGCATGGCCATAACGTAGCTATAAACCTTACACACTAGTCTGTAAGCCTCTAAGAGTAGTAAAGATTGGTGGGACAGGGCCCCAGCCTACCCATAAAGATTTATACAACAAAATGTAACAAACCTCCCAACTCTGGCAGCTCCGGAGGAAAGGGGCTAGCCAACCGGATAAAAGTCAATCCTGCTGCTGAGGAGGTCTACTCAGTCGTCTGTCAGGACCTGCATGCATGAATGCAGCGCCCCCAAGGCCATGGGGCGTCAGTACAAAATAATGTACAGAGTATGAAAGGCAATAGACTAAGATGAGGTATCCTGATATACTGGAATACTCCAATAAATAAATCAAGGCTAAGATAAGTGTCTAGACCTGCTCCTAAATCTAAACTTATCAAAAATAATAAAACAACAACCTAACCAAGCCACCATAAGCTCGGCAGGTACAAACAGCACACAAGACCACCTACTCAAGCCCCCATAAGCCCGGAAGGTGCCAATCAGCCTATATACCCCCTATCAGTAGTCCCCTAGCCCCGTAGGCAGTCACATAGCCCTCTTAGGCATTAATATAGCCCCTTAGGTAGCACATAGCTCTTTTAGGCATCAACGTAGCTTATAGACAACTCATAGCCCTTTTAGGCAACAACATGGCCCTGTAGGAAGAACATAGCCTTCTTAGGCGTCAATATAGCCCTGTAGGCAACTCATAGCCCTGTTAGGCATCCATATAGCCCTGTAGGCAGAACATAGCCCTTCTAGGCATAGATTACATTCCTGCAGCTAACCACAATAGCCCCAACGGCAATAATAACAATCCAACCGCTAAAAGCGAGCAATTTAGTTATAAGCAACCTATACAAATAGCCTCTTAAGTCGTGTCCAACATAGGGACGCTACTAACTGAATAAGAATCCCGACAACGGAGGATTATATCAACTCGAGCAGCCAACAATATATCAAGGATAACAACCCAAATACATTGCTTCTAAACTTTAAGGAAACATGTCGTAAGTAGGGAATAACGTTAACATACCTTTCCAATGAACGCTCGAAAGACCGTAGTTCCTTCACGAAAGTTGTTCCTTATGTCCTAAGCTTCGCAAACACTATATATACACAGCTGGTACGCACCTATAAACAGTTTATAATTAACCTTATATCGGCAGATTTGCCATATTGCCCCAACTTGTCGAAACGTCCGTAGAAATTCATAAAAACAATCATAAAAGAGTCCCGAGATGATTACCTTAGTTAACCAAGTTAAAACCTTGAAGAAACACCAATAGTTACAAATTTATATCTTCAAAAACCAGCTCCAAACGCAGCAAATAGAAGGGAAAAACGATTGCCACGTGTAGGGATTACGTTTCTAGGAACGGGGCAACGTTTAATGGTAGAAATCGTCAAAACTAACCTTCATCATGCTAGGACTCCATAGGAACCCTCTTCTAAGCTTTTTTTCTGGTTTTGGAACTGAAATGAACTGATTCCATGGCTAAAAACGTTATATAGCTGACGTACCATATTTCTTTACCCGACCCGGATTCTGCCTTGGCAGTCCCTAGTAAAACCCTCATAACTCTTTACTCGGATGTCCGTTTAATACAGGGTTTTGTGCATTGCAAACTAGACTCGTAGGCCTTCGATTTAATGGGTAATAGGACTTCTAACTCTTTATATATTGGGAGAAAACATCCAATACATTTGACCCAAATTTCAAAGAAATCTTTAAAAAGGAACTTACGATAACTTTCGCCAACTTTTATTTTGCCACTTACTTAGCTTCAAAACTTGAGATAAAACCCTTGAACACTTAAAATATGACATACCACATCCTTTTTAATTTATTACTCACCCTTTTTGTCTTACCACGAAGGTACGAGTTAATTTAGATGTTTTGGAAAAGTTGGGGTGTTACATCCTTCCCCCCTTAGAAACATTCGTCCTCAAATGAAAAATCTGAGTCACACAATCGTGTCTCTAGGAGTTGCCAAAGTATAGGCAAAGTATCATTTGTGAATGTGACTATCCATAACCTGAAATGCAGAAATTTTAACCTAGGCGTCTCACATTACAGCATAAATAGCTAAGCACTATAGCTCCACAATAACAGTGTGAGCAAAATACAACGACAACAACCATGATAATAAGCAATAATATATAAAAAAAATAAAAATTGATAGGTATCTAACCTTACTTCACTAATAAAAATTGATATGTTATCACCCTGGGGTATGAAACAATTGAGGATATTTGGACCTCATGCCATCCTTAGCTTCCCAGGTCACCTCTTCTCTATTCTTGTTTCTCCACAATACTTTAACCGAAGCCACCTCCTTGGTCCTCAATTTACGAACCTGTCGATCTAATATGGCAATTGGAGTTTCCTCGTAGGACAAATCCTTTGTGATCTGAACATCCTCAACTGGGACAACCCGATAAGGGTCTCCTACGCACTTTCGTAGCATCGATACATGGAAAACTGGATGAACAGATTCTAGCCCCGAAGGCAATTCTAACTCATAAGCCACTTGTCCTACCCTCCGAAGGATCCGGTATGGCCCAATGAATCTTGGACTAAGTTTGCCTTTTTTGCCAAATCTCATAACACCTTTCATAGGCGAGACTTTTAAGAATACCCAGTCATCGACACAAAACTCTAAGTCCCTTCGTCGCACATCTGAG
>JAJOOJ010014525.1:0-41428 GCA_029582625.1 Solanum boliviense
AAAAAAAAAAGGCCCCTCCCCCACCTTGTACCAAATAGGGGTGGGGTTTGGCATGAAGGGCTCTGTTTCCTAGGCATATATACATGTAAGTATTGTTTACATGTATTTGTTTGGTAGCTGCCAACTTCCAAAGGATACTTAACTTGTAGTAGTAATTATTTATTTATTTTGTTTCTCATCCGATGTTCGGTATTTATATTGGAGTTCAACTAAATTTAGATTCATATCGAAAAGTCTCACATTAGGAATAATATGCTCCCTAACAAAGGAGACTCGAACATGAGACCTCTTGATTAAGGATGAAAGAGTATTTACTGTAGTAGTAATTATTATTTTTAAAATAAGTAATATTTTTACTTTTTTTTGTTTGTTTTCTAGAGAGTGAATATAAGGATTTTTAATCTAAAAGGAGTAATAGGAATATCTAGTGATTTAGGTATGAAATTGATATTGCCCCTATTCCAATTTATTTGGTATTTCTTTTCAAAATGAATCACATCTTTGTTATTATTAAAATGAATTTAAATTTTTTTGATGAAATGATTTATAATTATCTAAATGTCTAAGATTTGTTTTTAGATCATTAAGTTAAAAAGTTTTTCTTTTTAAAAAGAATTGTGTCAAGTTAAATGATATCACGTGAATTGAGACAGAAAGAGTATTAATTTAAGAATTTTTAATAGTCTTTCGTTAGCTTATTTGGTTTTTTAGAAGTGAAGTAATTTATCTTCTTTCTTTTTTTAGGGAATTTTCTTCTTTTTTTTCAGGAAGAAAATTATCATTGAAAAGTCTCTTTTATGTGTTCTAATACTTTTAAATGGAAAATTAGGAGCTTATAGTAAATGAAATTAGTAAAGTAAGATATCGAAATTCTTGCTTTCGTTTTGTCTTTACTCTTCCTTTCATCCTCTTATTGCCTGTCCCACTCAACTCTGATACACAGAAAAAAAAGTTGTTTGAAGTTTAATGGATAAGAATAAACTCGAAGATGTATCAGTAACTTTACTTTTGTTATATAAATTTAGTTTCATAATGTTATTATCATACTCTATTTACTGAATCGGGTCTAGCTATAATACAAGCTTCTATTTTTATGATCTTAATCTAATTATATTAGACGAACGACTTTTTTAATAAAGAGAAGTTGGGGAAAATGTTGGTTTTTGAAACATCAAACCTCTGCTAGTGTCCTCTGAAAAGACAATACCTATAAGCATACGCAAATCAATTGCTAATAAAAAGTAGAACCTTAAATACTATTAGAAATAGTGAAAAATGCTCAAGGATATTTTATCCTTAAAAGCTTGTGAATATTAAAGTCAGTAAAATAATAGATATTAAAGTGTAAATTGTTGCTTTTTCCTTCTCCATGCATATAAGATGATGATCTCAAGTTACAACAACTTCATATGAAAGGAGAATAAATATTAAGAAAGATATTTTCCAAGGATAGAAAACTGCAATTCCTTTTAGGGACCAAATAGCTCTGATCTTTGTTGTAGGTCTAAATAAGAATGAGAACCCCCCTCCCCCCCCCCCAAAAAAAACGCAAAAAAGAACATTACTTTTGATACGATAAACAAAATTGAACTATATCAAGGGCCAAATTGATGACTTTGATATGATATTATTTAAATGTGGATTCATATAGAACATCACGTCACCATACAAACATGGTATATAGGAGAAATGTGAGGCCTAACCTAAGAAGTGTTGCCCCCCTTGAAATGAGTGTATAAACATCACATCTCCTACAACTGTTACCAAAGCTCATAGTGAATCTGAAATAAGTCATGGAGTTGTATCTATCAAATAATGAGAATGTATTTGAGATTCAATCATAAATCACTTTGTCGTTCTATATATGTAACCCTCCCTCCTTCCCTTCTTCATCTTCATCTTCACCCTCTAAAATAGTAAAATAAAGAAGGACTCTTTGGGATTTAATTTTTCTTCTAGCTGACAGAAAAAAAATAAAAAAAATAAGATGGTACTTTCATTTTATTGGTGAAAATCTAACTAGAAAATACTTTCTCTGATACTTTTGAGAGAAGTGTCGTATTCATTTTGTTTTTGAAAAAAAAATGTTGATCATAAATTAGTTAATTTGTGTCGCCAGCAGCCTCAACTCAAAGGCGTAGGTTGATCTCTCTAGTTAAGGTTGCATTTGTTTATTCATATTCAACTTATCATGTGGAAAAGACTTGCTCTACTAGTGACTAATCTTGATCTTTCTCCATTCTCATATTATTTCTATACACTAAAAAAATGAAATTGAGAATCTCGAGACCCTTTGTGAGTGTACGTCTTGATAGAGTGATTAAAAGAAAACACGTGTTTGATTCTTTATTGCATTCAGTTTACTATTTTGATCGAATAAATTGTTTTGTCAAATGACCAAATCATAGTGAATGTACATATTGATGTTTCCTTGATCATTTGGATATGAATTAACATTATGTCATTTCTACCAGTGATGACCCTCTCATGATATTATATACGGACTTAGAGATCAAATATAATATATTTCTTTTCATTTTCTGTGAGCCACTTATTTCTCTGAAACAAGAAAATAAAGTCATATTCCTCTTTTTATCAAAAAGTCGATGGTGTTACACTATTAGAATATTTCAAATAAACTTGGGTGCATATAAGATATAATTATGCTAAAATCTTTTCTCAAGATATCTTTCAAATTATTGCGGTCTTTGCTATGAATCTTGTTCTCGATATGAAATCAATTGGTTTTGTAGTTTTCGAATTCTACTGATCCCAAGTAGTTCATCGCCATTATTGCACAGGAATATAGGAAGTAATTTGAGGTCATTTGGACATAAAAAATGTGAAATTTAAATTATTATTTTTTAATTAAAAATGATTTTGATCAAGTTTTGTATGGACATGAATTTCAAAAAATTGTAATAAATCTATGTCCGAAATTTTTTCCAAAATAATATTTTGAAAAAAGTAAAAAATATTTTGAGCTAATAGAAAAGAAAGAGGAAAGTGTTTATCCTAAATATTATTTTGCATGTACCTTTATATTAACTATCTTTTTCTCGCTATCACATTTTATATAGTACATACTTTTTATTATTTTTTTTCAAAAATCAAAAGTGAATGATATCTTTATACCCTTAAATTATAAAGTACCATATTATTCATGAATGCAATTTATTTGCCGCTCAAACTAGTATAATATAAACAATATACAAATTAAAAGAATATGTTACTTATTATTTATTATACTTACTTATATTTTAGAAAGGATATGTCTTTTCAACATATTGACAAGTCATCCAACAAGCTCTTAATTAGTTCAATCAGCATGTATAAATTTATTTGAGCCCGAATTAATTATCCTAATTAAAATAAACAAGAGTTAACAAAATGAATATTCCAGAAATGTCAAATTAATGAAATCGTAATTGGAAAGAAATTAAAAGTTGGACCATAAAATTTATTATTGACAACTGTTTCTCTTTATGAGGATTTTTATTTTTACTAAAAATAAGCTAAGCAATTATGGTTAAGCTCTGTAGCTTAGTTGTACCACTTATAGTTAAATATTTACCAAATCAATGAAGTTTAATTTTAATTGTTCAACATTAATATGAGAATATGTAATATTTAATTAGCAAATATAAAGAAGACAATTAGTCAAATAAGTTCGTATTGGTTAAAACATCCGGTACAACTTTTCTATAAAAAAATATTAAACTGACAGTACTCGTGACTAACAGGTTGCATTATAAATTATTTTTCGTTAAACTAATTACTTTTCTGTAGACTCAAAACTATATATGAATTGAAGAGATAACAAAATAGTCATTTAACGTTCGAGAAGCAATACATCAAAAATGATATTTAGCAGTAATTAATTAATGATATTTTTTCCTCTATCTATTAATATTTGTCCAATATTGACTTTGCACACTTTTTTAAGAAATTATAAACATAGGAGTAATTTTACTATATCACCCTTTGAATATAATAAATATTCACTCCATTTCATATTAATTGAATTGTTGAGGTGTTTCACACCCTTTAAGAAAAGAAGATTAAGACATAAATTAGGCATAACTTTCCATTTTTACCCTTATTAATTATTATCAAAATTATGATTAAAATAACTAAACATTAATTAATAACTAATTTCAATACTAACTAATGAAGGGTAAAATTGGAAAAACATTCTAAAAGTAGGCTTGAAAATTGAACAATTAAGTTAATTTGAAAAATGAAAAATGTCTCAACAATTCAATTAATATGGAAATGACTATAATTAATGGTAAGGGTAAATTAGAAAATGTAAAATTATCTTAATTTCATAAAATAGAAAAGAATTGTTGGACATTTCAAAATAATATAGTGGACAACTACTGTTGGACGGAGGGAAGTAGCTTAGCAGCAAGTACTACATTTTAGCACTTTTTATAGATACGGTTAAAATCTATAGCAACATTAAATCTAATAACATTTTTTTTTCAAATAGAGTACTTTAATTTTATTATTAACAATTAATAACAAAGTCATTTTCTATATTACTTTGTGTTAGTTGTGTAACGGCAGAAATTAGAATTGCCAATTAGTTAGGCAGTTGAATATACTTAATTAAAGTTAATTATGCTTAAATCTTAAATCACCTAACAAATGGGCTCCACTTCACTTTTAAATGGAAAAATATTCATAAAATAAATAAAATACTATAATTAGACTGATTATATGTGGGTCCCAAAAGATGCCACGCGTCTGCCGACGAACGTGAACATACGAAAGACACGCACGCAACTTTGTTTGTCTCGTGTTTTTTTGTAAATCCTATTTGTTTTATTTTAATAAAATAGTTGTTTTATCGTAAGAATATTAGAAAATAGTTCTTATTTTTAACGTAAAAGGTTATATTTGAAAATTAGAATTGAATTTGAGAATGAAATAAATTAGAATTATAAAAAATTTTGTGAATAATATATAATGAAAAAAAATTAAAAAATAATTTTTTATTGTTTTTGAAATAATGATTTTTTAACTAAAAAAAAATGATTTTATGATTATATGCCCCTAAATATTTAATAGCTAAATTTTGAATTGAAGTGATTAATTTATTGAACATTGAAAATTTCGAAAAGGCAGCCTAAAATGGGTGATTTCAAATTTGACTTCAAAAAGAGTTGCTTTCGTTTAATAATTCTCCACCACAAGTCATCTCAAACCTTTATTTATTTTTAACTTTATTTTAAAAGTTGGGCAAGGAAAGGAAATAAAAAAATTATAAATTAAGTTAAGAACATCATCTAGTTTTTAAACAATACTTAAGAGTGGAAACCCACAATTAGTGATTGAAATCTTAATTAAATTTCAATCTCTAGTATTACTATTAAAAACAACTCAATAACCGATTCAGAGAAATTGAGGCATTCGATCCGTCAAAGAAATCGAGGAGAAACCGATCGTATTCCTCAATTTCTATATTTTCATTTATTTTGAAATTATTTTTTATAAACCATGTGTATTTTTTCAAATAATTTTTATTCGGATAAAATGGATAATTTAATGGGCAAGGTACGTATTCATTAAAAAAAATTATCAATCCGACCCTATCAGTCTTTTGTTTGATAAATTATTAAATAAAAATAATAATTTTATATTTATTTAATTCAAAGTTTTGACAGATAGGATCGTGTCACGACTAAAAGTTGAGGTCATGATGGCACACATCCTAACCCCAAGCTTGATGCGTAAGCCGAAGCAAAGATGAGATAAATAAACATGAGAGACTTCTAGAACGAAGTCAGATCATAACAAAGAAAAGCTGAGATACAATAAAGAATTCCCAAAACCTAGTATCATAAGCATTAACGAACATTATAATACAATAGTTGAATCTGAAATACATCACTTGCCTTTGAAATATACATAAAACTGAAATGAAAGGCGAAGCACGAAAATGATGATCCGAAAGCAGGATCTCACCATAACTTCAAAAGCAACTCTCCCAACACTAGCAATCAGCTGTCTAGAGTACCACTCATACTAATAGTTGCAACAAAAGTTTACAGAAGAAGGGGTGAGTACGATCCACTTGTACTCAATAGGTTAGGCCGACTGAGTAAAGTAGAATACCATTACTTATAAAATAAACTACGGAGCGCTTCCACCTGCATACATAAAAGTCTAGCATCGGCATCGGTGCCAACGGAGCGCTTCCACCTGCACACAGAAAAGTCTCACATCGGCATCGGTGCCACAAATATATATATATATATATATATATATATATATATATATGAATGGCGTGACTAAAGTAAACAAATACTCTACACACAAATTTCAAAATCGAGAAGTTAATTACACCGACAAATAAGATTAACCAATGCAATGCATATGATAATGATGTGGTGATACAAAACTGTCGCACACTTGTTGTATACACCTCGTTGTGCCTTAGCTCCCAAGACAAAGATCCATGGGGACTCACAGTTCATATACCAAATATCTTATAATCTCAATATCTCATCAACTTGTAATGACTCTTTAGGTCTTTTTTTGTTTTTTGATAATTTTGACATAGAGATTTTCAATAGCGACCCTAAGTCATTTGTGACTTGCTAGGACTAAGAGTTTGGTCACCTGGTCGTTCGTTAAGTTTTTGTGTGAATTTCGATTCTAAAGTTTGAATAGTTGACTTCGGTCAAAACTTCAAGTACACGACTTGTAACGACCCGTAAAATGAATAGGTGAAACTAGAGCCTAACGATTTTGTTTTTGAGTTTGGTATGAGATTATGAGTTGTAAAATGTTGTTCTGAGCTATGGTTGAGGGGTTTAGGGGTTAAACGTCAAAGTACGACCCCCCAAAGACCAACCAAGGGTCCTTGAGGGGGACCCTAAAGCCTAACCCCCAAGACCCCAAAGAAACCAAAAATTGCCCAAAATGTGATGACCTATGGATGGGGACCTACGACCCGTAGGTCCATCCACTCCCCGTGGATGGTCTCCGTAGGTCAAGGCCCCTTTTAGTGACCCCACACCCAAACCATGGACCAGCAAGACGGGGTGTCACCCCACCTACGGTCCGTAGGTTAGGGGTTGTAGGTCACACCTGTTTATGCCAACTTTTGGCCAAGTTGAAGGGTGGTTTGGTAAATTGCTAATTAAGTTAGTTTAGTTGGTGGATGGTTAGAATTGGTTTATTAATGTATTTTAAGGGTCTTTTAAGTATTAAAACACTATTTTCAACTCATTATTTCAAAACACAAATTAAAAACCTCTCCAAAAGTTCTCTCTTTAGAAACCTCCATTGGAGGTGAAGGATTCAAGCTCTCAAGTTCAAGGTTTCATCTTTTTCAAGCAATTTTCGTGGATTTCTTGACTTAGTTTCTTTCAAGGAGCCAATTTCAAAGATGATTTCAAGTTCCAAATTCTTCCAAAAATCCTAGCTTTCAATCTATGCATGAGTTCAATTTCAAATAGTTTTCAAAAGGTTTTATATGATGAATTAAGATGGAATTGTTGAATTAATGGTGAATTAAGATGATTTATCCTATGAACCCATGTTTACCCCCCAAATCCTAAATTGGAAGTATGTGAATTGGGTTGATTGATCATGAATGGATGTTGAATTGTTTATGTTTATGTTGAATCATGTTAATTCCCTTATCTATCGTAGTATCTTAGGTGTTTGGGTTGTGATTGATGTATAGCCTTGGAAGGCAATTTCATGAAGGATCTATGTATGACTATGATGTAAAGTATATGTGTGTGATCTTAATGAAAGAACTATGATCATATTTAGATTGTAATTGTGTTGTGTTTGAAAGCATATTCTCAATTAATACTCATGAATGATGATGATAGAATGTGAAGGGTTTCTATAATGTGAAGTTATATCTTGAATTGGTAGGCTTAGACATCTTATTCTTGTATAAATGTAAGTAATATGGATTGTTGTATCTTTAATTGGTAGGCTAAGACATCATTTTCTTGTATTGATGAATGTGACCTTGAATGTATGATCATGTCTTTAATTGGTAGGCAAAGGCATCATTTTCTTGTATTGATGAATGTGACCTTGAATGTAAGATCATGTCTTTAATTGGTAGGCTAAGGCATCATTTTCTTGTATTGATGAATGTGATCTTGAATGTAAGAACATGTCTTGAATTGGTAGGCTTAGGCATCATCTTCTTGCATAATGAATGTGTCTTGACTTGATGAATATGAATCGATAGGTCAATGGCATTCCTTTCATAAATGATTGATGAAGTATTCTAGGCTATGTCTTGAACCAGTAGACCTAGTGTTGGTGGTCTTTCATGAAGAGTCTAGAAACTAATGTGATGATAAACCTTGAATCAGTAGACCTAGTGTTGGTAGCCCTTTCATGTGTGAAAAGGTGAACCTTGATCGGTAGACCCAATGTTGATGGCACCCTTCTTGGAAAGCCAATGAGTTATCCTTAATGTACCTTGAATCGGTATACCTAATGGTGGTGGCCCTTTTTTGTGTAATGTACTTTGGGTCGGTAGGCCTAATGTTGGTGGCCCTCTCAAGTACAATAATGTTAATGAAAATGAAATACTCTATGAGAATAGAGGCTAAACACCGTGTGTATATGGTAAGATGGAAACTCTCCCAATGTTAGGCTAGGGTCTAATGAACATCTTCATATCTCACAACTATGTGCCCACATAGGATATTAGCTAGTAGGTTTCTACCTAAGCTAAAATGTTACCGGTCCTACCTTAGGCAAGTAGACCACTTCTTCACGGTGTGGGGCTATATGACACCGAATTTCATGGTTTGCTCTCATGGTTTATGTCGGTTAATGCTTATTCCCATCTCGTGAGATGTGCATTATGGTTTCTTGAGAAGTTCTATGAAGTGTGGGTGGTAGTATGGGATGTTATCCATGCATTGCACGAGTAGGCTTTGAGAGGGTCATATTGAGTTCTCTAATGTCTTAATGACTAATGAATGAAAGTGCTCTAAATGAAGCTAATGAAGAATGTTGACTAATATGCTTAAATGTGATGATGTATGCTATACTTGGATTGTATTATGAGTTACTTCCTTGTCATGACTTATGAAATTTTTATGTTTCTTATGTATGAGTATTGTGTAAAGATAGAAATGATGAATGGTAAGTTCACTTTTGGTGGCCTTGATGTGGTACTTAGTGTGGATGGTGGTATGAGACGCTATTCATTCATTGCACATGGTATAACTTGGGGTTGCTTGAGGTGAAAGATTAATGTAATTAAATGTCTTATATGGTTGATTATGTTCTAATGTGAAGAAATGACTTGTATATTGGTTATGTGTGTATATTTTGCCTCTTATACTTATGTGCATGAAGTTTTCTCAAATTGGCATAAAAACATGACTTTCAAATAAAATGTTTGTTTTAAGCATGATTTTTGCATGGCTATCATACTTAGTACTTAACTGTGCTAACCCATATTTCTTCTATTTTACTACAAGTGTAGGTTCCGACATTTGAGTTGATTCTCTCTAGTTGAAGCTTTGATTGAGTTCCTTCAAGACTATTGGTATGTCCTCATGGATTCGAGGACAAGTACTTGATATTTCATGTCTTTCTTTGTATTAGACTTTTGTTAAGGTTTTCGATTGTAAAGGGTCGTGACCCTACTTTGTTTCAAAGACATTATTTAGATGGCCATGTGAGACTAGTAGACTTCCGTTGCTTTAAATGAAGTTTTGATTATATGGATTTAAAGAAAAGTTTTAATTTTGTACCATTTTTCTTATATCGAATGTTATGAATGCTATGAGGCTTGTATGAGACTTTTCGGAGTCTTGTATGCCGTGTCGCTTTCGGGGTATCGGCTCAGGTCGTGACAAACATGGTATCAAAGCATAAGGTTTTGGGAATGGTTTTTAGGATTGATGTCTCACAAGCCATGTCTAGTAGAGTCTTGTTCATCGGTGTGAGTCGCGACATATCTATGAGTGAGAGGCTATAGGACGTTAGGAAGTTACACTTCTTTCATTATTATTGAATTTGTGCCTTAGAGTTTAGCTTTTTAAGTGTCATTTTCCTAACCCTTCTCTTGTGTTTATAGGATATGAATACAAGGGCTAACCCAAAAAGAATGAAAGAGGAGAATGTGAATGAGGGAGTTCCTCCCCAAGGTCTCAAGGTGACCAAGTTCCTTTAGGCAATCAAGTTCCGTTGGATCCCCCAGCCATCACCAATGAGGAAGTTAGGTTGGCTCTTTTGATGATGGCTCAAGCCGTAACTACTCAAGCCCAAGCTATGACGGCTCAAGCTAATAGGGGTGTTGAAGCTCATGTGAATCCTTTGGTGAGTACTATGGCTTCTACGTTGAGAGACTTTGTGAGGATGAATCCTCTGGTATTTCTTGGTTCCAAGGTGAGAGAGGATCCCCAAGAGTTTTTGGATGAGGTGTATAAGGTAGTCAGTGCTATGAGGGTGACTTCTATAGAAAAAACGGAACTTGTCGCCTATCAATTGAAGGACGTTGCCCGAATTTGGTTCTCTCAATTGAAGGGTAATAGGCTGATAGGAGCGAGGCATATAGATTGGAAATTGTTCAAGGAAGCATTCCTTGGTAGGTTCTTTCCCCGTGAGAAAATGGAGGTTAAGATGGAGGAGTTTATCAATCTTAGGCAAGGTAACATGAATGTTCAAGAGTACTCATTGAAATTTACCCAATTGTATAAGTATGCCCTATCTTTGGTGTCAAACCCTAGGGATGAGATGAGTCGATTTGTTACGGGTATATCCGACCTAGTTGAGGAAGAGCGTCGTACGACAATGTTCCATGATGATATGAACATTTCTAGGCTCATGGTATATGCTCAATTTATTGAGGAGTCCAAACTTAAGAGGAAGAATAAGGAGTTGAAGAGGTCTAGGCTCGATGAGCAAGGTCAACCAAGGTTAAAAAAGAGAGCTCCAAACCAAGATTTCTCAAGCACTCCTAGGGTTAATCAAGAGAAAGGAAGTGGACCTCCATTTTCTAAACTTACTTGCCATAATTGTGGAAAAAAGCATTTTGGGAAGTGCCTAGCCGGTATTAGTAGGTGCTATGGTTGTGGAAAACATGATCATAAAGTGAGAAATTATCATACTCTTACAGCCAAAGGAAGGGAGGCCAAACAAGCTTCTCTTAATGGCCTGGATCCTAATGCTTCAAAGAGAAATCGTCTATATGTGCTTCAAGCTAACAAGGACAAAAGAGCTCATCCGGATGAAGACACCGGTATGTTGTTGGTTCCTTATAGTTGTGAATGTTTTGTTAAGGTTCCTATATTGTTTTTCATGTTAGCCTTAGTTGGTACTCTTAAGTGGGGGATAGTATGTTGAATAGTAAGGTTGTTGAGAGTTTTGATATTCTTATCTCTTTTCTTCCATTCTTATTCAAGCTTGAGACCAAGAGTTCCTTGTAGTTTGTTTCATGTTTTGGAGTCATGTGTGAATATGTGTTTCCATGGTCTCCTTATGTTATGCATGTTCTTAGTGAATTTATGTTTAAATGAGAAATTGAGTTTTCATGAATTGTGTTCCTCATGCTGATATGCATTTAGTATGAGTTGCCTATATGTTTCATGAAGTTGATTGTTGAACATGCCTAAATATGCTTTTGAGAAAAGTTGCATAATGTGCTTAATGATGTTTGGTGAGCATGATTTGAGTTGGAGAAGGTAATTCCTCCAATGAAATGAGAAATGTTGAAGCTTTCATGCATAATGAGTTTGTAGATGTAGTTCATACTTTCAAGTGTTGCATTGAACATATTTGAGATAAAGTTGATGTTTCCTCCTAGTTTTGAGCGTTGTATATGATGTTGCATGCATGATGGGCTGCTAGTTCTGAGTCATTTTTCCCTAAATGTGTTTAGAATGTCATTCGAGGACGAATGTTCCCAAGTGGGGGATAATGTAACGACCCGTAAAATGAATAGGTGAAACTAGAGCCTAACGATTTTGTTTTTGAGTTTGGTATGAGATTTTGTTTTGCAAAATGTTGTCTCGAGCAATGGTTGAGGGGTTTAAGGGTTAAATGTCAAGGTACGATGCCCCAAAGACAAACCAAGGGTCCTTGAGGGGGACCCTAAAGCCTAACCCCCAAAACCCCAAAGAAACCAAAAACTGCCCAAAATGTGCTGACCTACGAATAGGGAGCTACGCACCGTGGATGGCCTCCGTAGGTCAAGGCCCCTTTTAGTGACCCCCAGACCCAAACCACGGACCAACAGGATGGGGCGTCACCTTACCTACTGTGTGTAGGTTAGGGGTCGTAGGTCACACCTGTTTCTGCTAACTTTCGGCCAAGTTGAAGGGCGGTTTGGTAAATTGATAATTAAATTAGTTTAGTTGGGGGACGGTTATAATTGGTTTATTAATGTATTTTAAGGGTCTTTTAAGTATTAAAACACTATTTTCAACTCATTATTTCAAAACACAAATTAGAAACCTCTCCAAAAGTTCTCTCTTTAGAAACCTTCATTGGAGGTGAAGGATTCAAGCTCTCAAGTTCAAGGTTTCATCTCCTTCAAGCAATTTTCGTGGATTTCTTCTCTAAGAGGTATGGTAGTCTTCATCCTTGACTTAGTTTCTTTCAAGGAGCCAATTTCAAAGATGATTTCAAGTTCCAAATTCTTCCAAAAACCCTAGTTTCAATCTATGCATGGGTTCAATTTCAAATCATTTTCAAAAGGTAAAATATGATGAATTACGATGGAATTGTTGAATTAAGATAACTTCTCCTATGAACCCATGTTTACCTCCAAAATCCTAAATTGGAAATATGTGAATTGGGTTGATTGATCATGAATGGATGTTGAATTGTTTATGTTTATATTGAATCATGTTAATTCCCTTATCTATTGTAGTATCTTAGGTGTTTGGGTTGTGATTGATGTATAGCCTTGGAAGACAATTTCATGAAGGATCTATGTATGACTATGATGAAAAGTATATGTGTGTGATCTCAATGAAAGATAGATTGTAATTGTGTTATGTTTGAAAGCATATTCTCAATTAATACTCATGAATGATGATGATAAAATATGAAAGGTTTCTATAATATGAAGTTATATCTTGAATTGGTAGGCTTAGACATCTTATTCTTGTATAAATGTAAGTAATATGGATTGTTGTATCTTGAATTGGTAGGCTAAGGGATCATTTTCTTGTATTGATGAATGCGACCTTGAATGTAAGATCATGTCTTGAATTGGTCGGCTTCGGCATCATCTTCTGTCATAATGAATGTGTCTTAACTTGATGAATATGAATGATAGGCCAATGACATTCCTTTCATAAATGAATGACGAAGTATTCTAGGCTATGTCTTGAACCGGTAGACCTAGTGTTGGTGGCCTTTCATGATGAGTCTAGAAACTAATGTGATGATAAACCTTGAATCGGTAGACTAATATTGGTAGCCATTTCATGTATGAAATGATGAACTTTAATCGGTAGACCCAATGTTCATGACACCCTTCTTGGAAAGTCAATGAGCTATCCATAATGTACCTTGAATCGGTAGACCTAATGGTGGTTGCCCTTTCTTGTGTAATGTACTTTGGGTCGGTAGGCCTAATGTTGGTGGCCCTCTCAAGTACAATAATGTTAATGAAAATGAAATACTCTATGGGAATGAAGGCTAAGCACCGAGTGGATATAGTTAGATGGAAACTCTCCCAATGTTAGGCTAGGGTTCCAATGAGCATCTTCTTATCCCATAACTATGTGCCCACATAGGATATTAGCTAGTAGGTTTCTACCTAAGCTAAAATGTTACCGGTCCTACCTTAGGCTAGTAGAACACTTCTTCACGGTGTAGGGCTATATGACACCGAATTCCATGGTTTGCTCTCATGGTCTATGTCGGTTAATGCTTATTCCCATCTTGTGAGATGTGCATTATGGTTTTTTGAGAAGTTCTATGAAGTGTGGATGGTAGTATGGGGTGCTATTCATTCATTACACGAATCAACTTTGAGAGGGTCATAGTGAGTTCTCTAATGTCTTAATGACTAATGAATGAAAGTGCTCTAAATGAAGCTAATGAAGAATGTTGACTTATATGCTTAAATGTGATGATGCATGCTATACTTGGATTGTATTATGAGTTACTTCCTTGTCATGACTTATGAAATGTTTATGTCTCTTATGTATGAGTATTATGTAAAGATGGAAATGATGAATGGTAAGTTCACTTTTGGTGGTCTTGATGTGGTACTTAGTGTGGATGGTGGTATGAAAGGCTATTCATTCATTGTACATGGTATAGCTTGGGGTTGCTTGAGGTGAAAGATTAATGTAAGTAAATGTCTTATATGGTTGATTATGTTCTAATGTGAAGAAATGACTTGTATGTTGGTTATGTGCGTATATTTTGCCTCTTATACTTATGTGCATGAAGTTTTCTCAAATTGGCATAAAAACATGACTTTCAAATAAATTGTCTGTTTTAAGCATGATTTTTACATGACTATCATGCTTAGAACTTAATTGTGCTAACCCATATTTTTTCTATTTTACTACAAGTGTAGGTTCCGACATTTGAGTTGATTCTCTCTAGTTGAAGCTTGGATTGAGTTCCTTCAAGACTATTAGTATGTCCTCATGGATTCGAGGACAAGTACTTGATATTTCATGTCTTTCTTTGTATTAGACTTTTGTTAAGGTTTTCGATTGTAGTGGGCCGTGATCCTACTTTGTTTCAAAGACATTGTTTAGATGGCCATTTGAGACTAGTATTCTTCCGTTGCTTTAAATGAAGTCTTGATTGTATGGATTTAAAGAAAAGTTTTAATTTTGTACCATTTTTCTTATATCGAATGTTATGAATGCTATGAGGCATGTATGAGACTTTTCGGAGTCTTGTACGCTGTGTCGCTTCCGGGGTATAGGATCGGGTCAAGACACGACCTTAGTTCGTTTAACTTTGAAATGTCAAGTTTGGTCTAGTAAGACCTTTGGTTTGGACCCCGAGACTTCTAGACTGATTTTGAGATACCTTGTGTCATATGACTAAAATAGAGCTTGAGTGTAGGACCTATTTTTTATCGAGATGGCCTCCGTTGAAAGTTTTGATTATTTCATTGAGTCTTAAATGTTGTTTCTTATTGAGTAGCATACTCGATTTGCATTGATGGGATGCCAAACTAATTTCTAATGTCCGTTGGAGTCTTGAGATTTTTATCCCAAAACTTGGTGTAGTCGCTCACGTGGAGCCTATGTTCGCACATGTGGAGCCTTGGTCGCACCAATGACATCGCGCCTACGGGACTAAGGCTGCTCTTGTGGAGCTGGTCAGTCTATTGACCCTCGCATTACTGACTCTTTCTTTGCTTTAGTTGCGTCGCACCAACAATGATTAAATCACTAAAGTCCCTTCTTTATTTCATCTTAATTTTGAAACTTTGAGAGCTCATTTTTTGACAATTTCTTATGGGATTTGTTGCTTTGAGTTAGGAGTAGTGCTGGATGTTGTTGAGGTTGTTGTTCTCACGTTTAACCCATGAGTTACCCTCGATTTCTTCCACTATAATATTTTATTGGTGATTTTTTAAACTTTTGGGTGCATGATCTATTTTAGACCTTGTTTGAGCTTGGATTCTACCCATTTTCAGAGCACAAGTTTCTTGAGCTACTTGAGACTCATTGATGGAGTCAATTTTAGAATTTCTTGTGTGGTTTCCACAATGCCATTTTGGCTCATTTTTAGTTCCATCTTTTATTAACACAATCTAGGTGTCTAAACGATCGTATTGACGTTGGAGTTAGGGTTGTTCATAATTATGGTTAATAAATCAAACCGAACCGCAATCCAAACCAAACCGATTTGTAAAAGGGAAAAGGGTAAAAATGTCTGTAAACTATGTGAACAAAAATGCCCTTCATTTATGGTTTGGTCCAAAAATACCCTTATTGTTATATAATGGTTAAAGAATGCTCATTTTCCAAATAAATATACTATTTTCTTTTTAATACATTTTTTCTAATAATATTTTTTAAAATTATCAAATGTTTATTTTACTTCAATTCAAAAAAAAAAATCTTATTTTATTATAATTATTTTTTATTTTTATATAAATAAAAATTAATGATGAATATATGTAACACCTCGGATTTCGAAAGAACTAAATAGAAGTTCGTACGAGTCACCATCATTTTCTAGTTTTGGGTCAACTTCAATCGACCACGTCTTTTAGCACATAAAGAATTAGGTAGCTCATGAGCTATCAAATTGAAGGTCTTTGAGTCCTCTTTCTAACGCCGCCAAGTTTGCTAAATTTTGAGCTCGAAGTAAAAAGTTATGCCCGTTTGATTGAAGCCTCTCTGTTTAAGGCATTTCATCTGTTTTAGAAAAAGGTATTTTGGTCTTTTCCTTTTCCTACTAGGCTTAGCACGTTTTTCCTCACCTAATTAAGGGTCTAATAAGATGCTAAACCATTATTTGTTGTTCCTAAACACTTAGAAAAAATAAGAGAAGAGTTCAAGAGGAGAAAGGGCTAGATTTTGAGCGTTCGTCAAGATCACATCAATTTTCGCCAAGAACATTGTTCTTTCCAGGTATGTAAGGCTTTCCACGGTGATGGACTTGTTCGTCCTCACTCCATACATCTAATTTACCCAAAAAATCGTTGTATCTAAAGGTTTCTTGAGTACTTGATATTTGTTCAATTTCTTAAAAATGGAGGTTGCGATTTCTTGTGTGTTGTGGATATTTGATAAGAATCGTGTATCGAGGAGGCTTGTATGAGAATTTCTATGAATTCGTGTTAGGTTTGAGAATCAAGAAGAATTTATGAGGAATCATTCAATTCTAAACAAGTTGGGACCCTAAATTGAGAAGAAAAATTCATCGGTTTTCTGGGTAGGGGTTGGGACGGTGCAACACCCATAGCGCCAAGGTTGTACTTCAGTAGTTCAGGGTCTAGGGCGACGCACCAGCAGTGTGCCAAGGCCTGACTTCTGAAGTTCAGGCAATGGAGCGACGCGCCACTCAGTACGCCAGGGTCACCTGGTTTTTTTTCTTTTTATGCTTCTGTCCGAACGTATTCCTTTGAATCATGAATAAGTTCTCCTCTTTGTATTAGCTCCTAAAGGCTCCATTAATCCTTGAGAGATCCTACATGTCCTAATCACATGTCTAAATTTACATTCCAAACTAAAGTGAAAAAAAATTCAAGAGTTTTTATTGAGTTGATTTTGAGTTCTTGATCCTTTTGAAACTCTATTCCTAATTTTTGAATTGCTATATGTTATGCATTGAGGTTCTTGAGTTGATTTGTTCATGTCTATATTTCAGCATGAACCCTATGAATTGAGTATTTTTTAGATGAGTAGTATCGTTGAGTTCTGAGTTCTTGAGTTCTGTGAATTGTCACTGAGATCCTTGAGTTGATTCGTTCATGTCTATATTTCAGTATGAACTCTATTTTGAGTTATAAATCTTGAGAATCTTTTAAATCCAATATGTGTGTTTTAAACTAAGTTTTTGAGGAAAGTTTAAAGAGACATTTTGAGTAAAGTTTAACGGAACGAAGTATTCTCAAATGTATTATTTTTACATTGAGAAAAGAGAAACTTTGATTTCTAAAAAGAGTTTATTAGTTCAAAGATCTTTCAGAGCAGTTACCTTTTTAAGAGGATAGTTTGAGCAATTATCTCAAACCAGAGAAAGATAATGTCTTAATATTGAGCATGAATATATATTTATTGGGAGTAGTATTGAGCACCGATAAGGGATGAGTTTAGACAACTCACATTCCTCATAAACCATGTAGCCAACATGGGTAAAAGATCGTACTTTTTAGACGACTCCTTAGTGCTTTTAAGCATAACTTAGTGGATCCATATTGTTGAGGATTTTTATACCCTGGCAAGGTATATGACAGTTCTGGCATGGGCGAGACACTGTATCATCGCATAGCTCATAGTGATGGTTATTGGCTTAAGAATCTCCCAAACAAGAGTAAAGAGTATTTTATTGTATCTTTATACATCATGGAGTTTATATATTATGTTTTATAATGCTTTAAACATTGAATCTCTTATTACTGCTTTTGTATTGGAGTCGAGTTGAGGTGAGTATTTCTCTTAGTCTTGTCAGTTCAATTATCTATGCTTTCAATTCTCCTTGCATACTCATACATTCAATGTACTAATGTCATTCAACTTGCATCTTATTATGATGCAGATACAGGTGTTCAGGATCATCAACATGCGATTCGTTGATACCATTTGCTCCAGCTAGCTTTGGTGAGCCTTCTTGCTTCCGGAGGGCTTCATAAGTATTTCTTGCATTGTTATGTTGTTGAGGGTTTTGTCCCAACACCTATCCTAGTATTAGAGTCTTCATAGATAGTCTAAAGTTGAAGAGTCTCTTATTATTTCTTTTGCTTATTGAGATGTTTTTAGGTCTTGAGACAGTTATTTATAACTTGTTAGTTATTTTCAGATATTTATTTGAGTTAAGTTTTAAATTGAAACTTTAAAGTTTAATTATGCATCTAGAGTTTCCATTTTGCTTGAGTAAGTCTTCCGCTTGTAGTCAGCCAGGATGAGGGTTTGCTTGGGGACCATCAATGGTTCTCGAGTGCCGGTCACATCCAGGGTGTAGACTTGGATTGTGACAATATACAATGATCTTATATATATGATGTATATAATTTGTCGAAAGGATACATGGCGTTATTTTATTTTAACTGATAAAATGACATTAAGAGGGAAAAAATTATTTCCAACATTTTTATTTGTGAAAGTGATTTTTAAACGAAAGAAAACAAGAATAAGAGTCTTTAATAATATTTTAATTAGGAAGAAGATATGTTTTAAAATAAAAGAAATAATATATTTATTCAGAAAATGGTATTGTTCATCCATTTAGTAATTATAAGGGCATTTCTGAACCAAAGTATTGACTAGTTTGAGTTAATATCAAAGTTTTTTCATATGTGGCTGCGTATCGATTGGTTCGGTTCGGTTTTGAAGTTTATCGATTTGGCTTATTGGTTATCGGTTTGTAAAGATGCTAAACCTTTATAGAACCATTAAGATATTGACTTATCGATTATTGGTTTATCGGTTTAATCGTTAAGATTTGACACAAAAAAAATATATATTGAAAATCACTTAGAAACAAGGTGACAGACCAAATGAACCATGCACATGAGTTCACAAGTTACATCTTGCTCAAAAAGAAACACTTTTACATTGTAGAATAACTTAACCAGAAATAAAAGTTGGAAACCAAACTCTAAGTCAAGGACTGTATATACAAAATGGTATAAATATAATTATTTAATTTACTATCGGGTTATCGGTTAACCTGTTAAAAAAGAACCCCAAACCGTTAAGAACCGATAACCCGATAACAAAAAAAAATCAAAACTGTTATCAAAATCGCTAAACCAATAACCTATTATTGATAAACCAATAACTTATTTTTGATTCGGTTTTGAACAACCCTATATGTGAGTTTGAGAAAAAAATTCCTTTTCAAGAATTTGAGTGGTTGTAGAAATTAACAGGATACACAATTTTTTCTCCATTATTGACTTAAGACCCGTTTGGCCCTAAGAATACTTGGGGAAAACTTGAGGAAAAACTTGGGAAGTGGTGTTTGATCATATAACTTGACAAATATATTTGCCAAGTATCCCAAGTTCTCAAATACTAGAAAAAACTAGTATTTGGGCCAAGTTCTAATATTTGGAAATTTTAAAAAATTCAAAAATTACCCCAACTTTCATATTTTATAAAAAAAATACTTATTATTTATTAATTCCAACAAATATTTGTTACTACCTCCTCCCGGAAAGTTCGAATTCTAATTTGAGTGACAAAATTGAGAAAAAAGAACAATTTATTTTTAATGGGTTATAAACTTATAATTAAACCGAATCAATGACAAATTTGAATATGTGATTAATATATTGTCTTGCCTATATTGTTATTTTGTTGTTGTTGATTGTTATCAATTATGTTGTAAGGTTATTTTTTAACAGAATATATTCACTATAAATAGATAATACAAATTTATGGATTTTTTAAAAATAGTTTTTAAAATTTATGAGTATAAATCATATTTTTTGAAATAGTCAAATATTTTTGGGAAAACTTGGGGCCAAACACATGGTGTAATTTGACCAAAAACTTGACCCAAATATTATTTCCCAAGAATATTTAAAAACTTGGGGCCAAACGCTAGCTTAGATGTAAGATACAAAATCAATTATATTAACAAAAATATACCTAATAGCATTATACCCTATCACCCAATCACTCACATTGGACGCAGTGTTCACTTGCTGGGAAAAGAACAACATGATAATATTATTTCCTTTAGTCAAATTTACTTTTGGCTTAGCAGATGTCATTTTTTTCAATTTTATTTCACCATTGAGTTACATGATGGTCTAATTTGTCACACACAAAGCAATTGCCATTTTTCTCTTGGAAGTTTGATTATTGTATCTGAATTTGTAATCAATTTTTTTTTCATACCTGATATTTTTATTGTGAGACATTATCTTTCATAATATTGAGTTTCGTAGCAGTTTCTTTTGTTTTGTCAGAAATTGATTGATTTTCTCCAACTTAAATTTTTTAACTAGTTTGTGAAACTCGTTGACACGACCTTTACGTATTTCTCTCTAGTTATCTTTCATTTGAAAAAGTTATCAATAGTAAACTTTTATTTGGTAGCATATTCATTAGTATATTTAGCAAGCAACGAGTCTGAAATTTTCATCAATTCTTTATTAAAACAATATATTGAACAATTTATTAAAAATATATTTAACATAGTGTGCTTACATATCTTATTGCATAAATTCATTGATTTAGTTAATTAAAAAATAAATTCATCAAGATTTAAATCTGTTACCACAGATGTCACACCATACATGTCAAGAGTAGAGAAAATATGTCCCTGCTATCTCTTAAAATTTTGTCCATCAAAAACTTTCACCTTTAGAATATCGAAGAAGTGTTTGATTAAGTGTACGAAAGCACAACAAAAATAACATCATGCGATGTTTGTGCAACAATAGTGGTATCGTTAGTAATAGTAGCACATTGATCATTTTCGTAATCCACGATAACAATAGTAATATCCTTAACAAAAGATATGCTCAACCATCTGCCAATGCATTCAATCAAAAATGAAAAATGATCGTCAAGGTCATAAAGTCAATTTCCATTATGATAATTTAATCTATATGAACTCAATTTTTGAAGATTAGCTATTACTTTGCTCCGTCTCATAATAGCTGATCACTTTTTATTTTACACGGTATTTAAGAAATCATAAATAAAATGATCAATTTGACTAATTTACCCTTAATCTATATTGATGGATATCAAGATAATTTATGATGACATAAGCCATACAAAAGGTATAAGTACTTCAAAGTGGGTGAGAGCAAGAGTACAAATGAGTAATTAAGTATTTAATGAGCTCTTTAGAAAGATAAATTTAGGAACTTTAATTTTGTTTAAGCTTCCAAAGAGAAATTATGGGAATATTAAGCATGATGATGATATTAATTATAGGGGTAAAATGAGAAGAAATTAATTAATTTTATCTTGTTTTAGTAAGTGATCAACTAAATTGGGACAAATATTTTTAGAAAGGTGATCAATTAATATGGATTAGAGGGAATAGTAATGTATAACAAAAAATAATGACAGATTAATGTTATCATTAAAGCTAATAAATACTCCCTCTATCCTTAATTACTTGTCCACTTTTGAATTGACACACTTATTAAGAAAACAATTATTGACATAGTGAGTTTACCATTTTACCCCTATTAATTATGAAGTGGATGAATTAAAATTTAATATTTTCAAAAAGTTGTATCTTTTTCAAAGTAATTAATTGAGGGTATAATAGATTTTTTTTTTGTCCTTTCTTGATTTGTCAAAATGGACAAATAATTAGGGACAACTATAAAAGGAAAAATAGACAAGTAATTAGAGACAAAGAGAGTATATAATTAACTTGTTTGACTAAAATTAATCGCAAATATAATTTTATTCATTTTGAGATATTTATAATATTTTTTTTCAACAACCATTAATACTATAATAACTTTGCTTGGTAAACTATTTTAAGGTAGGAAAGACCACGTATATACCAATTGGTATACTTGTTGAATCTACTCAAACGAAAACTCCTTTAAAACTCTTCAAAGGACTAAAATGTGACCAACCCAATCATTACAACGTAATAATAAAAGAGCAACATTCTATAAGCAAGAATTTCTTATAGCATTTGCAATTGGAATTCATTTTATGTAATACTCTCTCCGTTCCATTTTATATGTCATTCCTTTCTATAAATAGTTGGTTCATAATACTTGTCATTTCATAAAATCAATGCATAAATTAGCATATTGTTCCTTTTTAATCCTTGTGAGTTATTAGCATTGAAAACATACATCTGACCAACTTAGAAAAGTTAAGTAAATGATTCATGTTCATTGGTTAAATTAATTAATCACAATAAATTAATTCATATTCATTGATTGAAAACTTGAGTTCCAAAAAAATTAAATAAGGGTAGAAGAGTAAAATTACATCATTTCTTAATGCAAGTGCAAAGTAAAAATATGACATATAAAATGGGACGGAGGAAGTATATGTTAGAAGTTTTTGATTACTGAATAAAAGTAAAACTTGGACGAGGAAGTGAAAGATATTTAGGAGTTAAGAACAAAGAGATTTTTTTTCCTGTCTCATTTGATGTTTGGTATTCGTATTGAACCTTCAATTAACTTTGGATCATGCAGTGCAGGGTCCATATTGGGCTGACACTCCTAGCAAGATTTTCTCCATACTCAAGACTTGAATTTGAGACCTCTAATTTGGATTAAAACAATTAAACTATTATACCACAATCCATATTGATAGATCAAAGGTGTTAGATTGGGCGCTAATGGACAAATTAATTCAACCATATTTTTATTAAGAAAGAATCAAAAGTACAAAGGTACATATAATATTGTAAGCCACAATAAAGGTGAATGTTATAAAACTAAGTCTAGAGAGTGCGAGGTGACTGAAATTATCCCTTAGAGCTTATTTGGTACAAAGAACAAAAGATAAATAGTATTGAGATTGCTTTAAAAACGAGTTTATCTCATACTCCCTCGATCCCTAATTACTTGTCCATTTTTGAATTTGACACACCTATTAAGAAAATAATGATTGTCATAGTAAGTTTACCATTTTACCCTTATTAATTATGAAGTGGATGAATTAAAAATTTAAGATTTTCAAGAAGTTCTAACTTTTTCAAAGTAATTAATTGAGGATATAATAGGTAAATTTTTTTTTATCCTTATCAAAATGAACAAGTAAAAAAGAAAAATTGAATAAGTAATTAGCAATAAATGAAGTAAATTCACAAAATAACTTATTTCGAGATTGTAATATTGTTTTTATCCCATATTGAGAGTGGGATAACAATCCGCTAAAAAAAATATACTCAAGGGAGTATGATTGTAATTATGAGAGAATCTTGGGGCCAATGTAAGATTTCAACATTCACACTCTTCTTCTCCCTTTCTATTGAGATCCAAACATGGAAGCTGCTCTATGAGTATTCCAAGAAAACCTCAAAAAAAGAGCAAAAGATGACATAACTGAAGAGTGAACAATCATATGGCACAACCTAAGAAAACCCTGAAAAATTTCATCCCTCTTTTCATTCTCCTCTCTCTTTCTGCTCTTTTCCTCTTCTCTTACCATCCTACAAACTTGAATTCCACCAAATCTTTCTCCTTTAACCCAAACACCCCTCAAACCCATCAAAACTTCACTTTTTTAATCAAAGTTCTCACCTTTAACCGTCTTGAGTCCCTCTCTAGGTGTCTCAATTCACTTTCCAAAGCACATTATGATAACCATGTTGTTCATCTCCATATCTACATTGATCACTTTCAAGATTCCCCAAATGGGTATGTGGAAATCGACCAAAAATTGAATCTTTCGAAAAGAATTCTTGATTTTGTTGATGGGTTTTCATGGAAATATGGGGAAAAGTTGGTTCATTATAGGGCTTCTAATGCTGGACTTCAGGCTCAGTGGTTAGAGGCTTGGTGGCCTAGCTCTGATGACGAGTTTGCCTTTGTTGTGGAGGATGATCTTGAGTTGTCACCTCTTTATTTTCGGTTCTTGAAGAGTTTGATTGACAATTATTATTATAATGAATCCAACTTTAGTCCTATGATTTATGGGGCTTCCTTGCAGAGGCCTAGGTTTGTACCAGGTACTTAGTTTCTTTTCATTGCTATTTCTTTCAAGGATATTAGTGTTGTTTAACTTTTGTAGAAGAAATAATTTCTTCATGGTAATCTGTATTTGAGTATGCTGTAATTATATATCTGTGCACTTCTGGTAGTTAAGTAGCTATACTTTGATTAGATGTAGGTACCCAAACCGTTCCTTCCGTCCTTAATTTTTTTCAGACTGCAACAATGCTAGGTTGTTTTTAGTTTTGTCTAGCTCATTTTTCTTTTTTCCTTTTATTGTTCAGCCATATTGTTAGTCCACTAGGTGTTTTATTGGTCTAATGTAGTGCTTGCTAGGTATGATTTTTTGCGAATAATCGCTGATTCATAATGAAATTGCAATTGCATTTTGTCATTCCAGATAAAAGAATCGTGAACTTAGCAATCTATATTTTTATAGTTCTGTCATTAAATCTAATCAATTTTTCTTAGTTTCGAGTTATACTTAGCATTGTGATGTTGTAATCAAAGTTGTCAGTATCTTGATGTATGCTCCTAGCGAATTATGTTTTAGGTTAAGAAGAAAAGTGCAAATTGGTTCGTGTTCAATGAATGTAAGCAATCTGTTATCAGGTGTGTTTGGAGGGATCATCTGAGGATACAACAACAACAATAGCAAACCTTGTGTATGCAAACCTTACCTCAACCTACTATTTTCGGAAGACTCCCGGCTTGAGTAATAGAGATCAGAGCAACTAAAAGAAAAATATAGAAGAAAAAAGGGCAAAATATAATAGGGAAAACATAACATAACATTCAAAAGAGGAGCAATAACCATAACCAACCAATGCAATAACTTAAGCACAATAAATAAGGAGTAACAAAAGTTGTAAGACAAGCAACTACGAGAGAAATGCTACTACTACTGGTATAAACACGGAAACAAACACAATGCACCAACCTATCCCTGCTAGAAAAGAGACAACACTCAACTACCTACTAACCTTCTACCCTAATCTGCGACCTTCATAACCTCCTATCTAAGGTCATGTCCTCGAAAATCCAAAGTTGCGCCATGTCTCGTTTAATCACCTCTCTCCAATACTTCTTTGGCCTACCTCTATCTCTTCTAAATCTCACTGTGGACAACCTCTCACACCTCCTCATTAGGGCCTCTGTGCACTTTCTCTTCACATGCCCGAACTATCTAAGTCTCACTTACCTCATCTTGTCCACCACCGAGGCCACTCCCACCTTGTTCTAGATATCTTCATTCTTAATCTTATCTCTCCTAAGTATGACCACACATTCAACTCAACATCCTCATGTCCGCCACTTTCATATTTTGGACATGAGAGTTCTTAATTGGTCAACACTTTGTTCCATACAACATAGTCGACCTAACCACTATTCTGTAGAACTTTCCTTTAAGTTTTGGTGGTATGGACTCCAGAGGCGAGCCTCCATTTCATCCACCCTACACTAATATGTGTGTCATCATCATCGATCTCCGCATTGCCCTAAATTAAAGACCCAAGATACTTGAAAATGTTCCTCTTGGGAGTGTATCATGTCTCACTTCCATGCCTTTTTTGCGACACATCAGAGGACTTGCACTCCAGGTATTCAATTTTGGTCCTGCTCAACTTGAACCCTTTAAACTAAGTTTGTCTCCAATCTCCAACTTAGGGTGTGTTCGGTATGGAGGGAAATATTTGGAAAATGTTTTTTAATTTTCTCATGTTTGGTTGGTCAAAATATCTGAAAAATATTCTCTAGGAAAATCAGTTCCTTAAAAATGAGGAAAATGACTTCCTAGTAGAAGTAGGGAAAACAAGTTTAACAAGTGGCATTTCGCAGTAACTGTATTCTCCCTAACCTTCGACATACCTCATCTTCACCCTTACCACCCCACACCCTCACCACCCACCTCTCATAATATTTGCTTAGATTATATACAAATACTTTTAGGATAATATTTTTGTTTATGTAACAAACACAAGAAAATAAGTAAGGGTTCCACTTATTTTCTTTGAAAATATTTTCCGTCATACCGAATACACCCTTAGTGTTAACTTTATCACGAATCTCATCAATCAGTACTATGTGGTCTACAAATAACATACACCATGGTACCTCACCTTGGATATGTCGTGTCAGTTTATCCATCACCAAGGCAAAAAGAAATGGACTAAGAGCCGATTTGGGTGCAATCCCATCACGATTGGGAAGGGCTTTGAGTCTCCTCGCACTATTGTTACTCGTGTCTTAGCTCTATCGTACATATCCTTAATCTCCCTAGTGTAAGCCATCAGAACACCTCTAGCCTTCGAGCATCTCCATAGGACCTCCCCAGGCAATTTATCATATATCTTTTCTAAGTCAAAAGAAGAACACCATACATAAGGCCCTTTTCCTCTCCCGATATTGCTCCACTAGTCTCCTCACGAGATGAATGGCTTCGGTAGCAGAATACCCCGGCATGAGACCATACTGGTTCTCAGGAATAGTCCCCCATACCTTACCCTTAACTCCACCACTCTCTCCCACATGTCATAGTGTGGCTCAACAACTTGATTCCCCTATAGTTGTCGCAATTTTGAATATCATCCTTGTTCTTGTACAATGGAATCATTGTACTCCACCTCCATTCTTTAGACATTTTTGTTGTTTTAAAAATGACGTTAAACAACTCGGTCGACAACTCCAAACCCACTCTGTTTATGTTCTTCCAAAATTCAATCAAGATCTGATCTTGCCCAATCACCCTACCCCTGCACATCCTATAAATAACAACTTTAACCTCCTCAACTATTATGCTCCTACAATACCCATAATCGCAATGACTCGCAGAATGCTCCAGATCACTTAGCATAATGTTCCTTCCCCCCCTCATTCAAGAGTTTATGGAAATACGTCTGCCATCTCCACCTTATGAGCGCCTCCTCAACCAATGCCTTGTCTTCCTCGTCCTTGATGCATTTCACTTGGTCCAAGTCTTGAGCCTTCCCCTCTCTCACCTTGGCTAGCCTGTACAACTTCTTATCCCCTCCTTTGTCACCTATTTCACATACAAACATTGAAAGACTGCCCTTTTTGCCGCTGTCAGCGCTAACTTCGCCTCCTTCCTCGCCATCTTATACCTTTCCCTGTTCACATCTTTTTTACCTCCTCGTCCTTGCTCTCCACCAATTGCACGTAAGCAACTTTCTTTGCTTCGACTTTCCCTTGGACTTCTCCATTCCACTACCAATCCCCTCGATCACCTCGAGACCCTCAACACCTCTCCTGTTGCCTCGCTAATGCAACTAGCCGCTCTATCCCACATATCACTTGCATCTCCACTACATCCCCAAGCCTCCATCTCCCCCAACTCCAGATTGTTGGCAGCCGTCAAGCCACCTCATTTGATCCTTGGTCGACCGCACCCAACCTTCTTCTTCCTCTTCAACTTAATCTCCAAATCCATTGCCAAGAGCTTTTGTTGGGTTGTAAGATTCTCACTCGAGATTAACCTTGCAATCCTTACAAAGACCTCTATCACCCTTCCCAAGGAATAAGTAATATATTTGGGTCTTAGCCAAAAGTACTCTGAGGTAAGATTCATTGAGGATCCATGGTAGTGAAATAAATCTTTCTGATGTAAGTTGTTCTTGGATAAATGAACTTCTCTCTGTGGAAAGTAATGAAATTGGGTTGTCTGCAGCTATTATCTTCTTAATCGTAAGTACTTATCACATGTAATTATGTACCACAACTTCTTCTTCGGTGAAATTCTTTCTTTCTGTTATTGGTGTTTAGTATGATAGTATGTCATGTTTTGTCTAAATTGCCGTAGAGAAGAAACTGGGGATTGATTCAACTGTAGGAGTTCATTCATTTGTCTATCTCTAATCTCTCTTGGACACAACAATCTCCCCTTGATTTTGAGATTTTCATTTTCCTTGGATAAGATTATGGTTTTGAGATATTGATCTATGTGAATGGGCAAAGTAATGTTAATTGTATATATCATAACTGAGGAAGAAGGCAAAGTGGATTGTTGACAGCCACTCATTGGTTTGCATTGAGACATAATTTTGTATTGGATGCTTTCTTATGGTATCAAATATAATCCTTGATTTTTATGGATTATTCATGCAGAAAGTGAAATGTTGTATAAAATATACTTTCCCTTAATACAGACACATATCTGGAATTGTGTTTAATGAATTCTTTTCAAATGAAACTTTCAAGACCTTAATTCCGAACTCTTTCTGAATGAAACTTTCACAACCTTCTTTCTGAATGTAACTTTCACGACCTTCTTTCCAGGGGATCTCTTCAATTTAATATAAGAAAGGACATCCTCGGGAAAGTATAACAAATTAAAGACTATTTTGGCATTCACTATTAAAAAGAGATAAAATGAATGAAGAAAGAACATAGTTGAAGAATTAACTCCTTTTAACACTGCTCTGATACACGGCGAAAGTGATCTTTCCCTCTTGTGGAAGCCGGTATCTCTCTTTCAAAAGAGAGGCTCGACGTGGCAGTGTAAACTTAGCTCCATAGTTCGGCTAGAGGTGACCGACCTACCAGATCGGAGACAGTCGAGAATGACCAACTATCTAACATTTTCTGAACGACGGTGAACTAAGACATGAAGAGTGCAATGCATATGAACACCTTTTTGGAGGCCTCTCGTAGTGGAAGATGAATAATTACGTAGAAATAGGTAAAACTATGAGAGCAAAATAATACCTGGCCATTTCCCCGGTATTGATTGTAGACTTTGCACATATCCCTTTTAATTCTTTTTCTAACACGAAGACTGTATATATGTACTCATTAGTAGGCCACAGCCCTTCGCTTCAAAACAATCAATCAGGACCAGGTGACCAGCGTTATCCACGGTTCTATCTGTGGAAGTTCATACTTTAAAACTCACGTTCTAACATCCCTTTCAATGCCTAATCAATAGGAGAAGATAGACGTAGACAGAAGTAGCGGCTGTTGCTATTTAATTTCCTTCCACTCCTCTAGCTTTGATTATAAACGCTCTTCTTCCAATAGGAATTATTCTTTGCCTTGATGCTGTGAGAGCTTTCGATCCTTGAGTATGAGTACTCCTATCTACTTTTTGTGTTTATGACCGGTCCTATTAAATTAGTTGCACATGAATTCGGTCTTCCTGTGGTCGGGTTCCTAAGGTATATCTCATATGTTCAAAGATAATTTATAGAGGAAGAGTGCTGACGTCCAAAATGTTATCTAGACTATTTGTTCCTTCTTGTTTTTTTCTATTTGGAGAAAACTTAACTATCGATGCCCTTAATTATCAGAACAAGATTTGTGGCCCTTGAGCTAGTTATCATCTTCTTTGTAATGTGTTGGTTGGATATTGGAGTACTTTTATGCTCTAGAAATTTTATCATTCTTAATATCCTCTATAACAATCTTTAACATTCATGTGCTACTCATATCTGTATGATATAATGTAGTTTTGCCAAACAGGTAAGCATGGAAACAAGATGCAGATCGATGATGGAACTCAACTTTTCTTGTACCAGTTGGTTGGCACCTGGGGTCAGCTTCTGTTTCCAAAACCTTGGAAAGAATTCCGCATATGGTATGACACACACAAGGCCAAGGGATTGAAGCCATTTCTTGATGGGATGGTAGTGTACTGCCTGAATTTGCTCTTCTCGTTGCATTTTTTAGTGAAGATATTGACAAACCTATTAAAATTAACTATTACTCTTACTTTAAAATGTAATTTGCTTGTAGGTGACAACAGGATGGTACAAAAAGATGGGGGAAAGAATCTGGACACCTTGGTTCATTAAATTCATCCATGCCCGTGGTTACTTTAATATTTACACCAATCTTTTGCATGAGCGAGCTTTTAGTGTGTCTCATCGCGATGCTGGTGTTAACTATGGGAAATCGGCTGGGCCAGACTCTTATTTAGTGGATGAGAAGTCTTTTGATATTAACCTTTTGAAGATGCAATCTTTGCACAGTCTGAAGTGGTACAATTTCTGTTTCAAGGAAGTTTCTCCTGGTAGAATTGTACGCAGTTCAGATGATCTAGCATCTGTTCTTCAATCAGTTCAGAAATCGAGGACTATACTATTTGTGAACCTACAACAGGTGTCAGAGTCAATTATTAGGAATCTTCTCTGCCACTTTGAAAGATTGAATATCCAAAACTATGTCTTATTGGGTCCAAAGTCCTATTTCCTACTTGATCTTGCAAGAAGGGGTTATCCCGTGATTGACACAGACCAATTTTTTGACAGTATTAGGCTACAAAACTCGATTAACTTTGACAAATCACATGAAAAATTGGGCAAAGAGATTGTTGTGAAGGCCCACGTAGTTAGAAAGTCCTTGGAACTTAAATACAACACATGGGTTGTGGATAGTGATGTGATTCCTCTCAGCAGTGATTCATTTCTTGATTCATATGATCCGGCTAATGACTTTCTTTTGGGGAAGAACTTTAAACTTGTCTTCATACGAAATTCAGCTTCTGCTTTAAAATTTTGGGTCGACAATGTTTTGAACAAAGTTGTTGCCTTGGTTGCCACTTTGAAGATTAGAGGTTCAATTGCCACAGAGGGAAATTTTGTAAATCTAGTTGAGAAGTTATTGGAACAAAAGAAAACTACTTTTAACAGGGTTGATGAAACTGATTTTAGTTTGAACATCAGTTTTATGGATGCTAACCAAACCTCTTCAAGGAATGGAAAGAAGTTTGCCTTTTGGTCACCTGAGATGGGTTCAGAACGGATACAAAAACGACTTGAAGAGTTTGCTATGTGGGTTGTGGATAGTGATTTATCATGTAATGCAGTTGTTTGTCATCCATCATAGCATATGGAGGTGTTTATCTGTGTATCTATCGTATACTTATGATGTCTGCTTATAGTTTGATGGATTTTACATGTTGATATTGAAGGCAAGAAGATCGGAGAAGAACAAAAAAAGGCTCATTCTTCAGGAATTACCGCTGATATCAGACATGTTTTGTAAACCATCGTCAGTTGAAGGTAATCGTTCCGAGTCTGAATTAACAAAGGATGATCTGTTTTACTCTTCTTCGCTGAAATGATTCTATTAGCTTACTGGTGGAAAAGGAACTGCAAGAAAACTCATTTTTGACATATTGTTCCAAGTCTTATGTAAATGTGCCAGTAGTGACATTATGACCGATTCATATGCCAAATATGGCTACTTATCTTGCTGAGGATCATTTGTGTCAAATCTGAAGATCATCTGAGCAATTTGCAACTGGCCTCTAGAAACCCTGTTGGTACAATTTTTTTTTTTTGTTGTTGTACCGTGAATTCGGGTTTAAACAACTTGCTGTAGATAATCGATTTTCATTGGGTGATCGGATATAATGAGAATTGCCTTGGAGGGATTTAACATAATGGTAATAGTCCAGAACTATCAACAATAACCCTCTTACTTGGACCCTAGTAATCATCTGAACTGAATTGTTTAAATTTTCAGGCATCGTGAATCAATACATCTCTCATGCTCAATGGTACAATATAATAATTACCTCTTGTTCGATCCGTAAGTTCAATGTTGTTGTCTGGTTCGTAGGCTCAATCAGCCCGACCCATAGGCCTGGTGTATCCAAATTTTTATGGGTCTAATGAGGCCAGAACAAGCCCATAGGCGGTAACCATACGATAGAAACATCATAACTATAACAAGTAATCATAGTGACCTAAACACAATCATAACATATTTTTCTACACCGCTAAGTTAGAAAAAGAGTGTTACTGATAGACACTATATCATGAAATGGTAGTCAACTCAATAAGATAAGGATATAAGTCAAATAACGATAATATACAAGCTTAGGTCATCAGGATCATGTCAAGACAGGAATTAAAGCTTTAACATACCTTTCAACTTGAGCCTCAAATGTGTCTCTATGAAGCTCAACTAATCGAAAAAACGAATCGTAGACAATCGGTAGTGCTTTAAGGTCGTCATTACAACTAGAATAGTTTAACTCAACAAACGAAATCAAAACCCCTACCAACCAATAAGTGATAACAACAAGAAAAAGCAAACATCTTTTTAATGACCCAGTTGGTCATTTTTTGAAACTTTCATAAAATTACCATTTTATCCCTCCCGATATTTACCTTGACTTATTTCTAATTGAGTTTTGAAAGTTGGTTTCGAGTTTTGAGTAAAAAGTTGTGAATTTTGTAAGTTTTGAGTTGAAATGCTAAAGTTGTTAAAAAGTGGTTTTCGATGTCTTTTGGAGTTTCGAGGTTGGAATGAAATTCCGTCGATTCCATCAGTTCTAGAATGTGAAAATTGGTCTATGAAAGTTGTCGGTTTCAAATTATGAGTCTTTTTGATGATTTGAGGTCCTAAGTTGGAAATTTGTGAAATTTTAGCCTTTGGGTTGACTTTGGTCAACATTTGGTGTTCGGAGGCTTGGATCAGAATTTCGAGAGTTACATTAGATTCGAGGGATGATTTTAGGCCTAAGTGAGGTCTTGATTGAATTTTTAGAGGTTCCGAACTTGATTTAGCCTTTTTAGGTGTTATGTTCATTTCTTGTTACTTTCACGAGTTTCAAATTAAGGAGACCTCAGATTCATGTTTCGATGGTTTCATTGAGTCCGGAACATCGAGTATAGTTAGATTGAATATATTATTTGTGTGTACGAGATTTTGAACGAATCCCGAGGATCCATTCAATGATTTGTGTTTTGTTGGTGTCTGCAGGCCTCGCTTTTGCGAAGACTTGTTTGCTTAAGCGAACTTTGCAAAAGTGAAGGAGTCTTCACTTTTTTGAGAGGGTCCATTTTTGCAGGGTTTGCAAAAGTGAATGTGTGGTTCGCTTTAGCGATGTCTGCTTAAATCTGGGTCGACTTTTACGATTTTAAAGGGGGTTTGAGACTTACAAATTTTGGGGTTTTAGCCACACTCTCCATTGTTGAACTTTATAAAACCTTTGGAGGCGATTTTGAAGAGATTTTTTGTGCTAAATCATTTGGGTAAGCCTTTGTAACTTTAAAACTTCATTTCCCATTAATCGTTTATAAATTTTAACATCAAAACTTGAGATTTTGATTGGCAAATGACAAGGTTTTTCAAGAACTTGAGTTCTAAACTAAAATGGTGATTGTGAACTGATTTGAAGTCCTTTTTCGAAATGGTTTTCACCAATGAGTTCCAAATGCCTTGGGTAACATTTTCAAGCAAATATTTTTGTATTCAAACCTCATTTTTAGAATTGAGTTTTTGAGTTGATTGACCAATTTTCATAGAGTATGATATGAGTATTGTTATTTCTGGTATCTTATTGTGATCACTTGATTGAAATAGATTGTGTGGCTTTGGACATTTTTCGGAAGGGGAAGACTCAAGTCTTGGATTGACTATTTGGTTGAATTAAGGCAAGTGATCTTCTAAACCTTGTAAATCTAATAGAATCGTGTATTTCTCTTCATTGCGTGTGTTAGGGAGTAATGAGAATGAGGTGATGGGCTCATTGTTTCACTTGATTAACCTTAACGAATAAGTTAATAAAAAGGCAACGTGTTGATCATAATGCTTTGTGAATTACCTTGGTGTGGACCCTATTTGGTTGATTGATGAAATTCTTTGATGACATTAATGTGAACTTGACTTGCTTGTATTGATTGTTATACACCGTGATGATACATGTGATGTCATGCTGAAAGAAAATGGTTCTAACTAGAGCTATGATATGGAGCCAAAGGGAAATCGTTTCCGGTTAGTGATGTAATATAAAGCCAGAGGGAAATGGTTCCAGTTAGTGATGTAATATAAAGCCAGAGGGAAATGGTTCCGGTTAGTAATGTGATAATGTGTCGAAGGAAATGGTTCCGACAAGTAATGTGATATTAAGCCGAATGAAAATGGTTTCGGCTAGTGATATGATATAAAGTCGAAGGGAAATACTGTCGGCTAGCGATATTGTGTTGATGGAAAATGGTTCCGACAAGAGTTGACTATCATGATTTGATGCATTTTGTTATTTGTGATTGATCTACTTGTTATTTGTGATTGACATATTTGATACATGTTGGCTGTTGAACTATGACTATTGAATTGTGTGCTTAAACTTTCTGAACCGTGTATTGTGAAATTATTAGGTTGAGCTGATTTCTGTGCAAGTTGTAGTTTGAGGAGGTTCGGTTGGAATGAAAGAAGTATTCGATTTCTAGCTAGTTTGCCTTTTTTTTTTGTTTTCTTGCTGAGTACCGTGTTGGTTGGTACTCACTACTTGCTTATACACTTATGTAGGTTCCGAGCTCGGTACCCTGTGATTGCTCTTCTTCTCTCCTATTTCCGAGGCTTGTCAAAGGACTTTTGAGAGGTAGCTAATTGTCATCCCGACGGGCCCTCTTATTTCTTATTTTATGCTTTATTCTATTTGAGAAACCAAGACAATGAGACTTGTAATTATCTTTCATTTCTAAACTTTATGTATTAGTGATTTAACTTGTACACGTGACAATCATATTTTGGGGTTATAATAGAATGAATAAGTTTTTCGCCTTTATATCTTGTTCTTGTTTTATTTTCCGCATTCGTTTGGTTTCGTTGGATTGAGGCTAACTTGTCTTGGTGAGATTAGATAAGTGTCATTACGTCCATTTTTGGGTAATGGCAATCGCATAAAAGCAACGATCGCTCGAGGCAGTAAGGCATACTTCAGGTCGTTTAATCCGACAACTATTGTACGCGACTCCGAAAAGAAGCACATCAATCATCTAGTTTCAACCACCTTAAATACAATATTAGCCTTTAATATAAATATTCCCTCTGTCCAACAATAGTTGTCCACTATTAACTCGACACACCCCTTAAAAAACTATAAATAGAAGAATAATTTTACTATATCACACTTTGAATATAATTAGTACAATATTTTGAAAAATGTAATAGAAAAATTATTATAATTAATGATAAGGATAAATTAAAAAATAAGTATAAAATTATCCATTGATTTCATAAAGTAACAATTTTTCTAAAGTTACGACTTTCTATCATCATTTTATGGCTCGATATAATCGACAAAAATCAATATGACAACTTAAGGACATTTAAAAGGAAGCTTACTGCCTGAAAATTTCAACTAGGATTTTGTTTCAAAGCTCTTTTGGCTTCTAACTTTAGTCTAAAAATTTCAATTGACCTCATACATATATTTCTTGATAAATCACTAATTTAAATTATTTTCCCAACATACAGTGTTTTCAAAAACTTTTTTGGGGCGAGTCTCGAGGTGGAGCGTAAATTAAAATGTAGATTTATAAGGAGTAAATTCTAAAATTTGAGGCGTAAGTCCCGAGCATAAAAATGTAAGTCTTGGGCGTAAAAATGTACGGCCGGGCGCAGTGGCAGAGCTAGAAATTTTAATAAGGGGGTTCAAAATCTGAGAAGTAAACACACGAACTAGTGGAAGGGGGTTCGACATCTATTATACATACCTAAAAAATAATTTTAACCATGTATAAATAGTAATATTTTTCGCCGAGGGGGTTCGGATATGCTGCCTCCGCCCCTGCTCGGGCGTTTTTAATTTATTTTTTTGAACTTTTTTTGCTTTAAACCATATTTTTATTATTGGTGTAATGATATTTCTCAAATAGTAATTATAATACTTTTTATCTTCATTATTGATTATTAATACTTATCTCAAATAAAAATCATAATATAATTTTCATATATTATAGGTTATTTATACAAAAATTATTTGTAAAATCATTGAAAGGTTTACTTTTGCTTATTTTATTAGTAATAAAACTATAAGATTGAATATACATGAGACTACGCCCCGTAGATCTATGGGACTTATGTCCCGTGTCTCGAGGCTCACATTTCGCTCCGTACTGTATAAACCACCTCGCCTCATGCCCCGCCTTTTAAAATACTGATCTCATCGATAGTTGATGTAAAACCTGATAAATCGATTTGTCAATAGTACACTCATTATATAAACATTAGGAAATTATGAGAAATTGCATTATACTCAGTAAAAATGGGAAAAAAAATACTAGAAAATTGAACAGGAGAGGGTTGGGTCAAAACACAAAAATATAAAATTGTATATATTTTTTTTGGTAGGTACGTACGTGTAGTACGTTGATAGAAACCACATGAAATATACGTAGTAGTAGTTTGGAGAAAAGAAAAGAAATGATGGATACAGCTATCAATTACTCCCTCCGTTTAAAAAAGAGTGGTCTATTTTGACTTAGCACGAAGTTTTAGAAAATAAATAATTTTTTTGAATTTTTTGGGTTTAAATTAAAATTTTGTCAAATATATTAAATTGTATTTTAATCTTGTGGCCTTAAACATATCACGTGAAAAACTGAAATTAAAATGTTACCAAAAAAAGAAAAAAATCTTTTTTTTTAAACAGACTGAAGAGTAAAGGAAGTATTTTTTTATAAACGAAGGAAGTAATTAATATCTACTACCAAATTATTATTTTATTAATATCACATGAAATCTGCAGCAAACAGTATTATTCCACCGACACTCTCACTTTCACGCTGCTGATAAGATTCTACTTAAATCATTCAATTTTTTTTGGATGTTGTGCTCCTCACCAAGTTGAAAAGACTTATACATTACTAATAAATCCATAACTAGTTATATCATATCGATAAAGAATTAAATTCTAATGATTTTGATATATATATATTAAAAATGTATTTGTGAATCAATTTAATGGAAATAATAGAAAAAGAATGAATGTAAAAAAGACGAATATTAATAGATTTTTTTTTGTAAAGTTATGACCAATTAACTGATGGACATTATTTATATACATTTTTTTTTCGCTTTAGATATTTGTACTTGAAATTTACTATTAGCATGCTATTAATTAATATTCATTATGTCTTTAATTACTTGTCCATTTTTTCTTTTTTAGTTGTGTCTAATTACTTGTCCATTTTGACAATAAAGGACAATTTATTCTTACATATTATACCCTCAATTAATTACTTTGAAAAAGGTAGAACTTCTTGAAAATTTTAAATTTTTAATTCGTCCACTTCATAACTAATAGGGGTAAAATGGTAAATTTACTATGTTAGTAATTATTTTCTTAATAGATGTGTCAATTTAAAAGTGAACAAGTAATTAGGGACAGAGGGTCATAAATATTTTAATATTTTATTTTATATATAATATATTTCTTACAAAACATTATTACACAATATTTGAATATGACTTTCGTACAAAATAATTTTATAAAAAGTATATTGTTATAATGAATATCATTCCTATTATAGGTATGATATTGTAACAGAGAAGTAAAATATAACATAAAAATATCGATTCTATAAAAAATCAAATTATTATAGTGAAATATCATTATAATTTAATTTGACTATACTATATATAGCATAAAACAAAATACACAACACTAATTATTTCCATTTCACCATACATTGATTTGTCATCCGGTGTTCATCCAAAAATATTATAATAAAAATAACTTTTAGCACTCAAAGACACTATAACAAAAATAATATTTAGCGACCATAAATACATATATTAATAAAAATAGTAAAATAACTATAACTATGACAAATCACGAGAATTCAGTGTACTTGAGTGTCATGGAGAAGTAATGTTGAGTGAGATATTTTTGGAAATAATAAAGATAATGTTTTTATGTAATAAAAAATCAGAATAACAAAAGGAAAGAGGACACGTGACCCCTTGTAACACATGGACTGTCAACTAAATTCTGTGTAACAGAGAATAGTAAAGTAGCATTTGTTTTTAAATTTATGTGAAATTCTATAATTTGGATTATAAAAAAAAAACAGAATGGTAGATTCTTTGCCGACCAACAAGTACTTGCTCAATTGAAATCCTCTTCTAAAAAGGTTAAAAGCATCTTACATACTCCCTCCGTCCCATTTTATATAAGATAGTTTGATTCGACACGAAGTTTAAGAAAAAAAAAACTTTTAAAACTTGTGGCCTAAAATGAGTGATAGAAATTTGTAACACTATAAATGATTTTATTAAGGGTAAAATGAACATTTTAAAGTGATATTGTTACCCAATATAGAAATATGTCATTCTTTTTTGGACTAACTAAAAAGGAAAGTAAATCATATAAATTGGGACAGATGAATACCTTATTATGATTTTAATTTTTTTAAATATTGGGGCGTTTGGTCATGTTTTGCGTCAATCTACAAATACATTAGTTTATGGATGCGTAATTATGTTGCAATAAGTTACAAGATAACTAAAAAAGATATAAAATGAAGAAATCAAGAAAAAGATATCAATAACAATTGATTTATTATAGGGTAGCTCATGCTTCTCTTTTTTGAGAGTTTTCAATCGCGATCCAAGCAAAGAATCAAATCAAAAGGCATACAAAATAAGGCAGTACAAAAAATAATAATATAGGTGATGCATACTAGTTAGTACGATATTGTATAGTATTTGATTCGTTTGCATGAAAGTCATAGTCATAATCGTTTTGTGTTTTAATTTTACATGTTTGAATAAATTTGAACGATTAAGATCTATATCAAAGTGTTAATATTGATAATTAAGATGTCTATTCAAAAATTTGTACAAAAATTACAGGGCCGTTAGAATGCATGCATCCACCAGTGATCTTAGGACCAGGTCCTCAGACAGAATAATAGTGCCGACAATAAATAGCTCAAAAGATCAGACACAATGATTTTACGTGGAACCCCCTTGCTCAAGGGTGGTGAAAATCACAACCTGTACTCACAGGATTTCAATCCAAACTCCATTTCATTCAAACAGAGCAAAGTTTTAGATTAAAAACTCTTGCAACCTAGGAATTAAAACTTTTTAATCCCTTCCCCCTTATTGTAGAAACTCTACTACAAAGGAAAACTAAGCTATAACTCTATTGCCCACTAAACCAACTAACTCTAGTTGATCTAAACTTTAAGAACCCAACAAGGCTAACTCTAGCCACCAACTCCAATCTCAAAGATAAGAGCATAACCGAGCAACAACTCTGCTGCACCACACATCAAACTAACTCTAGTTGACACTCCTAGGCAACTCTACCCAAGAGAACATCAAAACAATGATGTAAAGAGGCTTGACAACATAGATGATTCGACTAACTAACTCTAGTTAATACGACTCAAACTAAAGACTTAGACAAGCAAATGATCTACTATCTTTTATAACTTATGAGTAGATTTACAATATAGGTACATAAGATACAAAGCTCAAAATACAACAAAAAGCTTCAGCACTCCATCAGGTCCCTTGTTGAGTATGAGCAGTGTTCTTCTTTGAAGATGACTTCTTCTTTGTAAGCTTATGAATTTTCAGAAATTTAAAACTTTGTTTGCCAAATCTTGAGTTTGTGTCTTGTGAGAAGAGACTATATCAAATGGACACAAACCCCTTGGAACGACACCATTGGCTGAGAGCATGCTTCTCTGAAAAGACGTGCACCAAACACATCAGAGTTGACAACTTTCTAACAACTGTCTTTTTCACGTACATAGTCTTTCCAGGACCAGGTCCCTTGCAGTGTTCTTTGATGCTTGAGTTCTTGAAAAGACTTGCTAACTCCTGTCTTTTTGAATGAATAATGTTGTTTGTTTATTGTTGTATATATCAATCACCAATAAGAGTATTGACCACTGAAACAAACAACCTCGTCTTCCCTTCCTATTGGTGAAGTACGCTGTACTTTTTACCAACCAACCTGACAAGACAACTTTACAGTTATACACCATTTTGAACCTAGATGAGAGCACTCTGCTAGGGACCGAATCGCTGCATTTGTGAGGATCATCAAAACACCTAGAATACAACAAGGGCAAAATTGTATCTAATTTCACCACTAACCACCGCATGTCATTATCAACGTAACTACTATTACCTCAACTATCATCCTTAACTATAATTATCACTATTGTCAATCATCTTATTATCACAACTAGTCATTACTTACAATCAATCACTAATGACAATCACCATCACCACATATATACATCACCAACCATCTTCACCATTCATAATTGTCGCTAACTCGCTATCACTATAATCGTTAACCACTACCGCTAGTCGTCATCAACACTAGCGCGCTACTACCCCCGACCACCTCAATAATCTAACATCATTCCTAATTGATACACACAATCATCATCGCTAGTCATTATCCACCATTTGTCATACAATTTTTAAAAGTACTTTAAGCGATATACTTAATGCAAGCTCTCTCTCTATTTTTATTCTTGTCTACTCTCGGAAAAAAAAAACTGATGTATGTTGATAGAGTTTTAGGCTTTTAATCTAATGATCACAGGCTTAAGTTTTATTTTTAACTATTCTCTTGCACCTTCTCACCATTGTTATTATTGCAGTACTCTCAATAAAATAATGAAACTATCCATTTGGCATGTTCCTCATCAATATAAATGTACCCAATCCCCCTATTATCAATTTGTCCATAGTTCTTCAATCCATTTTTTCATAGCCCAAGTTTCTAAACATTTAAGAACATCAATATACCATAGTAGAATTCACAACTTAAACATCTCTTATTATTAAATACATTTTGAGTCGAAAAAAGGTTCATTCCTAAATATGGAACATCTCCTTATTTATTTAACAAAACTATTAATTAAAAATGAGCTAATATTACAATGAATTTGACATCAAACCAAACTCTACTTGCCCCAACTTCAATTTAATGTCTCTTTTTATAATAGTATAAGTATACATAGGGGTCCACTCTTAATAATTAGATTAGACAGCTGTTTTAATTGACTATAAATATCTATTGATACAGTACCACTACAAAAAAACCCTAAATTGCCAATAGATTTTACTAACAACTTAAGTTGGTTAGTATTCTACTAACAAATTAGCAACATATTTCTAACTGAATTATATTTTAAAACTTAACAATGAAATTCTAACAGATTACCAACCAAAATCTTACTAAGTATTTTAGTTGGTAAATAAGGCGGGAAAAAATGGCGCCAAATTTAGCAACATTTTATCAATGGATTACCAACTGAAATATTACTAACGCACATCTTTTGTTGGTAATATTACCAACGAAGTATATATCGGTTGGTAAATATGACAAAAAATTGTTTATATAATTTATTAACATATTACCAATGAATTACT
>JAJOOJ010014526.1:0-27026 GCA_029582625.1 Solanum boliviense
AAGATGTTTGTACTCATTTATAGAGACATGACTAAATAGTCTTGCCCTGAATGATCTATTCCCCCAAGCCCTCTAATTATGATCTTCTTGTAGGTTATAAATCTAACCAACTCTTCTAGTGTATGCCATTAATATTAATAGTGTTTGGTGTTTACTTGTTTCACATTTATGTTTGACCTTATTTTTATTAAGCTTTATTATAGATTGGAAGTGTGTTATTACCTATTGCATATTGATTGTTTCTTATGAAATTAGTCCGAATAGTATTCTTATTTACCTATATATGAAAAATACATAATACATAAAATCATGATATACACAATACTCATCTTCCAGAAGTTACTAACCCAATGAATTACATGAATCATTGTTTAGTATGTTTGCTAATTAGATTTTAATTTGTTGGGCTTGATTATTGTTGGTTTGTAATTTTTTTGCATGTCTTCCTTTTCAACTCTATAACCTTAAGTTATTTCTTCAAATCACAATAGTAGACTTCTGCTTAGTATCAAAGTCCAATTTTTTCACTAGTTGTTTATTTTAATTTTGGGCCTATTTTGTTGATATGTATCACATATTCCAAAAGTACTGATGCAATTCCTAGTAATAAACCACCCTAGGAGTTCTTGTTAGGTCGGTTAGGCACATAATTATGGTTTTGTGACAATTTCCTTGTCTTTGTTGTCACACATATATATGTAGCTATATTGTAATATAAAATCATTGAGATTGCATATGGTGTGATTTAGTAGCGGTATTGAAGAGTATTTGATTGTCAGATCATACATGCAATTATATTCCCGAAAGACTTATCCTTTTCAATATGCCACATTAGTTAGAACAACTTGATCTGGAAAACTCTACATATAATGTCCACGCGGCTACCATCGGTATCTTGGTTTATTAGGTGCAACATTGCATTTATTTCTGGCCACTTTTGGTTAAAAGTAAAAGTCAGGAACAAATTTGGGTATCCAGCCCACCTGCATATAGCCATTGCATCTTAATAATTTTGTGCCCTGTACCGAGGTCCCCCAGTGTGTGACGAAGGTAGTATAATAGTTTTCCCCACCATTGAGCAATCTGAATCTCCACATACAATAGCATCCATCAAGCCACCAAAAAGATGAGACCTAAGTTTCTTTATTTCTCCGGATGTACCTAAATCTTTCTTGTTCAATTGCCATGTACCCATCCACAATGTACTGCTGCAACAACCTGTCAACTTGTAGTGGAGTGTGGGCCTCATAAAAGTATTTTTGTATGAGGTAGTGATAAAATTATCTCATTATCAAGTTTTCTTGCGTGAATATTTTGTGTCTTTCAGAAAACAAAGGTATTCCAAGCCTATATACATCTTACCCATATGGATGTATTAATGGATAGGTCATCGACATGAAACTTGGGTGTAAATTTGTGATCCTTTGCAGCCCATTCTTATGGTGTTCCACAATTACATCTCGCTGGAAGTTAGCATATGTAAGATCACCAATGATTAATCCAGCTACTCCAGAAGTCATTGGTATGTTGTATTGTCAGCCATCTTTGCCCCTTTCATATATGAGGCACATACATAACATTGCTTGTGGTTGTTCTCTATATCTATCTCTAGCCATATGAAATGATTTGACCAAAACATTATGCTCGTCTAGAATTTCTAATAGTCCCAGTACAATTTATGTTGCAATTTCTTCATGCATCAAACTTTTGATTCTATTCTCTATCTCATTATTCGTATTATATATATATAGATGTGCAAATTGTTGCCTTTTTTCCAATTTCTGGTAATAGCGAGTCAATGTGATGATAATTTTGACCACTTATTCTGAATACATAAGGACTCTTTGAAAAATTGATTGATATGTCAACTCGGCTCCCATAGATGTAAACGCAAGCATGGAGTTATATACCCTAATATTTTTCCTAAAGTTCATACCAGTTTTCCTAATTATGTGCCCAAGAGATATTTGAGCTAGGGTGAAGGTTGACTCAGTAATGGTAGACGAACATGTCCTTCAATACAACAAATTATGAATTTGGGTTACCGTGTATTTTTACTATTGTCTGTATATTCGTCATACCATAGAATGGCCCCACTATATTGACAAGTGTAGGTTGGAGGGCCCAAATTCCATGTTGTCTTGCATTCAACTTGCTCATTAGTCTAGTGGGAGACAATATAAGTATTGTATGCACAAATTATGAAGTTCTATACCCAGCATAGGGTTATGTCGATATGTAATTATGTATGTTGTTCAAGGAGAAAGAGATGTACTTGTATTGTTCTAAAGGGCTAGTCTGCTACTACTTCTCTGTGGATGCATTGGATGTAAGATGTTTTCACATTCCTGCATAACTGAATATTAAGATTGGTTACATTAGCTTTGCGAGAAGAGTTTTTGAAAATGTAGTTACTAAGTATCATGCATCAGCGATGTCGGTTGTAAATATAGAGTGCACTCAATTTATTATACATTAACAATATTGTGTTGTTTATGGTTTTGATGTAATGAGGCGTCAAGGGTTTCACATAATGTAAATCAATGGGTAAACACAATAGCAGTTAATGTATCATAGTACTGATTTATTTGGAGATGTTTGTCAGTCTCTGTCTGAGGCAATATTTAGGCTTCTGATGCCGATATATGTAGTTAGTAGTATAATTAGTTAAAGTTGTTTGGGGCTTGTGCGGTAGATAAATTGGTGAATAGAAACTTACCCTGTATTTGCTGATGCATTTCTATGGTATGAATATTTGTTAGCTGACCACCTTTCCAAGATCCTGATGAAATGTACAACATGATTTGTCTGCTTAAATGAGTGAGCTTTGTATTGCCTCTGAAGTAATGTGAGCTTTTGCTTCTCTGATAGACTGGAACGATTCTTGTGATAGTTGTATCGGAAGCCTCTGCCTCAGATCTACCCGATATATCATAGAACTATCTACGGTCACCACTTGTCTAAGAGCCATGACGAGCACTAGCTCGAGCTCTCTGAGCTCCACTCTTGGTGCCCTTGTCACCACCCTTAGTACTATGTGAAGTACCTCGTGTCGCTGTAGCTGGCGTAGAATGAGTAGTCTATGATCCTGACTGGATAGTAGAAAAAGCACGTTTGGGGCAATCCTTTGCCTTGTGCCCGAACTCCTCAGAAAAAAAAATAACCACGGGGCCTAAACCCCGCTGAAAGTAACCAGAAGGGTTTGCATGCCCTCCTTGACATGGATATTCACTAGGCATACCCTGACTGGTCTGACTAGGCTTGGATGCACTAATACCATCTAAACTCTGAATGGCAGCCTGCAATGGTCTACCTTGATAACCCTATGAGCCTTGACCTGAATAATCTCTGCCTCTGGATGAATGACCGCTGAACTGAACCCGGTGACGAAATCTCTTGGCACTACTGCCCTGTTTAGCATGCTGAATACACTTAATCATCGTGACATGGTCAATAATACTCTAGAACGTGCCACTTGATAACATAAGAGATGTTGTGGCCTTCTGAAGATAACTGGTGAACCCCTTTACCAACTTGTTGATCTACTCAAATTCTACGGGAATACTCGACATGGCATAACGAGACAACTCATGGAAATGACCTCATACTTAGAGATTGATAAAGAGCCCTGCTCCAATCTATCAAACTCGTCCCTACACTGATCTCGAAGGCTATAGGGCACAAACCTCTCAATGAACACCTTAGTAATATACTCCCAACCCATAGCAGGAAACCCAACTAGCCTACAAGTAAGAAATGATCTCCACCACTCCTTGGCTACTACTGAAAACTGATAAGAAGTGTAAGCTGCCTAATAAGCCTCTACAATACCTAGTTTGAACAATCTATCTTGACACTTCATCAACAATTCATAAGCTTTTTGTCCAACTGTACCGTAAAACCTAGGAGGTAAAATCTATCAAATCTTTTCTACTCGGCAACAAACATGGTTGCACTGGCAGAAATAGGTGGAGCTGCAAATTTCAGAGGTGCAATAGAAGGCATTGAAGAAGAACCAGGAGTCTGAAATCCCACACTAGTCCCCAGAACTGGCGGTGTAGCACCAACTGTAATAGGATAACCTGCACCAACTGTAATAGGATAACCTAAAGTACTTGGGAGAACACCAGATAGAGGGACACTATACAATCTAGCCAATAACCTAGCGGTCAATTCATGAAGTATCAAAGTGCTTTATAGAACTGAAGGAGGCTAGGCTTGTCCTCTCTCCTAAGTTTGTTCTTCAGTGACATTATTATGCTCAAGTACGGGCTTAGATGATGCCTCTCATGCTCTTCCTCGACAGGTGTTGCCCCGCTTGCTCGGCCATGACCCCTAACTCCATGCATCCCCCGCCTCTCCCACCAACTAGGGCTCGGCCAGCTGGTGCGAACTCACTCACTAAAATACTGGCTCTAGTTCTCGGTATCTTCGAAGAAAGATAGATTAGAGGTATTCAACACTTGGTATGAATTAATCGCACAAAATGAATTAAAGGAAAATAATCTCTCCTACTAGGTATCTTGTACCCTCTCAAAGATGACTACATACGTCTATGTATTGATCCTCAAGATCTACTAGACATCATGCTCTTTAACTTATGGAACTGGCGAACTTAGCGCTCTGATACTAATTTTTCACGACCTAAATTCTGAGGTAATGATGGCACACACTCCGAGAACCCCATAAATGGTGTGTAAGCCGAAATAAATACATATACAAGACTTCCTAAGGGAAGTTGGACCACAAACAATAGAGAAACAAGAAGTAATATCACAAAACCTGGTAGCTTAAGTATAAAGAGCATCTAATACATTTCTAGAATCTGAAATACATCTCAAGTCTTCGAAAGGAAAGTAAAAGACTTTAAGTGAAAGATGGAGACTAATGGCGATCTGGAAAACAAGATCTCACCATAACTCCGGAAGAGAGAACTTTGCTAGATCCAATCAACTGCTACGAGGATCACCCTAACTAGGATCTGCATCAAAAGGATAACATAAGTAGGGGGTGAGTGCAATCCATATGTACACATTAGGTTAGACCAACTAAGTATAAGCAACTAAACAGACTTAAGAAATGAACTATTAAACGCTTCCACCTGCACGCAGAAAACGCTCATTCCAGCATCGGTGCCACCAATTTATATAGATGATACGAATAAAGTAAACATATAATAGCTAAATCAACACATAAACAAGTCACAGAAATGATGGAATGATGTGGTGGTACCAAGGTCATCACACAACCCGTCATATACACCTTGTCGAGCCTCTAGCTTCCAAACAAGGACCTATGGGGGACTCACAGTCCATATACCTATCTCATAATCTCATATCTCATCAACTTTCCACCTAGTTCGTGGTGAAAGATATATGGTGTCACATTTTCTTTCTAAAAAATATAGTATTTCTCCACTTTCTCATATTTTCATGAACAGTGATATGTTGCATGAGGATCAATGCATCACAACACATAAAACACAAAACATAATCAGTTCATCCTTAAAAACTCTCTCACCCTCAAAGCTACAGAATTCACATTAGGGGTTCACCGAAGCTACCATCCCTCTATTGACTTAAGCCGTCACGACTTGAGCCAACAATAGTAGACCTAAATTTAGCATGAGTCACATTCTCCCTTGTAGGGTCAATTGGAGCTTGAGGAGGAGCTTGGTGTGGAACTTGGAGAGGAACCTCTTACTCCACATAACCTTCCTCAACTCTCCTAACATTTGCCCTTGTATTAGCCATACCCTGAAAATCAACGGGCACAGATTAGAAGAAGGACCTACTAGAGCCAAACTCTATAGCACGACTTAGAGAATGAAGAACTGAAGTTTACTAAACATCCAATAGGCTCCTATTCATAAATGTGGTGCGCTTCACATTTATGAACAATACTTTACTAGACGTGGTTTGAGACAATCATAGAACTATTATAAACCTTGTGCTCTAATTACCAAATTTTCACACCCTAAATGTAACATGGTGTACTTGACCCTGAAGGGGTCATAGACAAGCCCTTAGCATATCATAACATAGATAATAGAAAAGTACGTAAATCTTAAAACTTTATCCATACAATCAGAGTCTTTTCAAAAGCAAGCGGAAGTCTTACTACACTTTGTCTCAAACCATCAATTACAACTTTGAATACTCTTGGGACATAGCCCATACAATAGTCTCAAAACATGAAAATAAAAGACATAAGGAAATAGTGGATTTGTCTTCGAAGCTATGACGACTCACCAATTCTTCAACTCCTTTCTCCTTAGAAAACCATCCTCAATAATGGAACTCAAATCTCCGAACCCTACATTTGATGAGAATGTAGGCAAAGTATGCGTTAGTACAAAATGTACTAAATATGTTAGCTATCATATCTTTATAAGAGCATAATATCATAAGGGTTAGTCAACATAAGACATAATCCAATACTTCATGAAACATCAACTATAAGCATAAGAGAAAATATCATAATCATAAGTAAAGCCTCCAACATAAGCATCATATAAGCATTATTCAACCCTTAGACTTTAATATCTTAAGAGAACCATTTCAAGTAACCTCAAAGCATACTTGTGCAAGGCATGGACAAGACCCCATAATCCCATCCAAGCTAAGTATCTCTCTTTGGTCATCCTAAACATAGTCCATATCACTAGTCAAGCCTTAGGCTCTCATAAGTAGCTTCAAGTATGATTTGTGCAATGTATGATTAAGACCCCATAATCCCACTGACACTAAGTACCACCTTAGGCCATCATATTAATCATCTTAAGATCTCATCTTTAGCTTAACTCTCATAACCAAGGGAGTTTTGTCACGACCTAGGGGTACCCCTAGACATAACACGGTGTACTCGACCCCGAAGGGGTCTAATACAAGCCCATTGCATCATAACATAAGTAATAAAATTGAAAATACGGAACAATTTAAAACTCTTACAATTGAAATCATATTTCATAAAAGCAACAAGCGGAAGTCTTACAAAAACCTGTCTCAAACCATCTATTTAAACTCATAAATAAACGTCTTTGGGATGCAGCCCATACAAAGTCTAAAAAACATAATGAAATGACATAAAGGTAAAGTGGATGTTGTCCTCGAAGCTATGAGGACTCACCAAGATCTTCAACTCTTCTAGATCCTTGAAACCTAGCCTTCAAAGCAACTCAAATCTCCAAGACCCTACATTTGGTTAGAATATAGGCAATATGCATTAATACAAAATGTACCAAGTATGAAAGCTAGCACAACATCATAAGAGCATCTCAAATGGTTAGTCAACATAAAACTAAGCATAAGAGATAATAACATATTCATAGCATAATCATCATAATCACATCATGGTCTCTAACATAAGCATCATAAAAACATAAGTCAACATAAGACATAGTTAATGAGCATAGGAGACAAGTCATAATCACGCAAGCATAATAGACTCTTGGTCATCCATACCATAATAACACTATTCTCAAGTAACCTCAAAAGCATACAAGTGCAAAGCATGAATAGCATCCCATAATACCACCCAAGCCAAGTATCCCTTTTTAGTCATCTTAATCATAGTCTATGTGCATGGTTGAGTCATAAGTCTTTTTACCATAAGGGCACCATACTTTCAGGTAACCTCAAGACTCACTTATGCAATGCATGAAAGGCATCCCATACTAACCTTCACACTAAGCATAACTTTGAAGTCATCTTAGTCATATTCATCCTACTTTGGTCTTGCTTAATAGCTTACTTCATAAGGACAAAAGAACTACCACCTTAGTCAATCATATCTTGGAAGGAAACTATGGAAACAACCCAAGCTAAGTCATACTACATAAGAAAATCCTTCACAACTAGCCCCAAGTTATACTTGTGCCATGTATTCATAGCATCCCATACTACTACCCACACCAAGTACTTCTTTAGACTACCATGAATGTTCCCTAGTTGGGGTCTAGTCCCTCTATTCTATTTTCCTCTTTTCATATAAGGTACTTCTCTATTTAGTACTATCCAAGTCATAACCCATGAATGAAGTCTATTCTCAATTCAAGGCTACCAAGGAATAACCCCCTAATAGGCTAGACCATGCTATCATCTTACTAACATAACTAGGTTAAGCTAAGCTAACTACCTTGGAAGACACACTAACATGCAAGTCCAAGCTACACTAGGAAAGGTACAAGTGTCCTATCCTAGCTACCATGAAATAGTCCTAAACCAACTAAGTCATGCTACCCTTACAAGTGTGCTAAAATACAAATTCAAGCTATCCATAGGGGAGTATGATTCTCAACCCTAAGCTATCCTTAGGAGAGTATGAGTCTTTAATCCCAAGATACCATGACTAACCTAACTTAAGCTATCCTTGAAATGCATCTTACAATGCAAGCTCATGCTACCCTTAGGTGAGTATTTATCCTCAATCCTAATCTACCCTTAGGAGAGTATAAGTCCTCGATCCTAAAGCTACCATGAAATAGTCTTGGCCAAACCAAGTCAAGCTACCATGAATGCATCCTAACAATGCTAGTTCAAGCTACCCATATGAGAGTATAAATCCTAAATCCTAGGCTACCATGACTAACTCATGCTACCCTTGTTATGCATCCTACAATGCTAAGCCAAGCTATCCTTAGGAGATTGTAAATCCTCCATCCCAAGCTATCCTATCTTGGTCTTATCTTACCAAGTCAAGCTACACCAGAAAGGATCATCTATCACAACTTCAAGCTATTCTAATCTACCATGCTTTGATTCATTTTAGGTTATTAAGTCAACCTAGAATCGTTCTATGAGAGAAAACTTGAATCTCCTAGCATATTCATGTCTAAGTGTATAAGAGAAAGAGAATACTCAATCAAGATCACCTCATATCGATTTTACCCCTAAAGCCCTAACAATGATGGCTACAAGCCCTACTTTCAAGCTTAAATTCATTCTATCATGATCCATGTCTAAATTACAAGCTGTTCAATCACATTGTTCATTAGAAGGTGATTCTAGTCATACTTGATCTTAAATGTTCAATTCTAACTTTACAATTCAATATCCTCCCTATTCAATCAAGTCTAGTTCAATTCATGAATATATGATCCCAACTATGATCAATTAGTATTCAATACATTGATTTAGGAAGATCACTTTTGAACCTTCAACTTTTCCTCTAATGGCATAAACCCACAATGATCAGATTCATCAATTTAGATTAGGGTTCATCATACAAATCACATGAATTCATCATAATATCAATAAACAAAACTAAATCAATCATAATTGGATGTTATCCACTAGATTGGAATCACATCCAAACCCTACCCACAATGCAAGCACAACCCTAGCTAGAATGGGGTTTTTGATTTCACAAGTGGGGTAACCTATGGGGGCTACATGGATGGAAGAACCAATGGATTATTAAGCTTCACATACCTTCAATAAAATCCCTAAAAAAATCTTGAATAAATGGGGAAAATCTCCCTAAGTTGCTGCCCTCTTCTCTTCTTCTTCTTATTCTTCTATTCTAGAGAGATGATTTTTGGAGAGAGTTTTGGGGTCTTTAGATGAATAAGTTAAAGTGATTAGTTTTGAGTCTATTAACTATTTATAGGAGGTTAATTAACTAAATAATCGCCCCTCCTAACCCCTAAACTAATTATTAAACTACCCCTCAACTTCTCACTTAAAACTAAATTACCAAAAACTGGCAGCATTCACAAATCCCCATCCACAGACCGTGGATGGATTGAATGGACGTGGTTTGTGTACGTGGTTTGGACCTGAGGCTCATATGTTGCAGGATAACTCAGGCCTGACCTACTCCCATGACCTATGGGGCGTAGGTTGATCTACTGGCCGTGAATGGCCCACCGTGGTTCACCATTTTTGACAGATTTTGGGGACTATTTTGGGGTCCTCCTCAAGGACCCCTCGGGGGGTCCTTGGGGAGTCGTACCCGGATGTTTAACCCCTAAACATGTCAGTCAAAGTATGGGAGTCATTTCTATGAGTTTTAACCCTCATACAATACTCCAAAACTCCACTACAAGACTCTACAACACACTAGTTCAACTCACTAGTTTTCGGGGTGTTACATTATCCCCCACTTGGGAACATTCGTCCTCGAATGACACTTTAAATACTTCTTAAAGTCTAAACTCTCACTTAGCAGCCCATTATGCATGCACTACATCTAATGCACATAATCAAGGAGGAAACTTAAATTCCACAAACTAGGCATGCTCAAAATAAACTCATGAAGCCTACATGCCATTCTATTCAAGGCTAGTCTCATGAGACAAACCAAGGATATATATCATTTCTAACAAGACCTAAGCATTTTCAAGAACATGCATATAAGGAAATAATGGTAACACATAAGGCACACAATAACCTTACTAGATAGGCATACTATCCCCCACTTGGGAGTAAGCCTACATAAAATTTTCTAAACATCATGCATACTAAAAACAACTTCAAATCTAACATAACAAGTCACAAAAGACAAGATATATGGAAATTTTACTAAAGCATAAAACACATACCGGAAGGGACATGAGGAGATCACTCTTGATCTTCTCTAGATTGGAGAGCATAAAACCTATTCTTCTTTTGAGGCTCCACTTCCCCACTACTAGAGGCAACTTGCTTGCCTTCTCTTCTTGTAACCTTAGCCTTAGGGCAATCTTTCATCATGTGGCCACTCTCACCACAACTAAAACAACCCTCTCTATCGGCCAAACACCTACCCTCATGCCTCTTACCAGACCTAGCACAAGAGGGCCATAGGGACTCATTACTTATCCCTTGTGGCCTAGGGGTAGACACCCTCTCATCCTTATGCTTAGGAGCATTAGGAGAACCTTGTCCGAAAAACTTTTGTCATTTTCTAGAATGACCATGTCCATCAGACCCATAATGAAATGACTTATCATCATCCACCCCAGACCTCTTCCTTTCTCTAGCCTTCTCATTCTTGAGTTTTGATTCTTCTATTTGTTGGGAAAACACCATAAGGTGTGATATATCCATATCATTAACAAGCATTGCCATATGACATTCTTTTTCTACCAAATTGGACACCCCCGTCATAAAGCTATTCATCAAATCCCTTGGACTAGCTACCAAGCTTGGAGTTACTTAGACAAAAGGGTGAATTTCAAAGAGTACTCCTTAACACTCATACTACCTTGCTTGAGGTTGATGAATTCTCCCAATTTGGCTTCCCTCAACTTCCGGGGAAAGAACCTATCTAGAAATTTCAACTTAAAAGCTTCCCACTCTATGGGGCCCGCTCCTATCGTCCTACTATCTTTCCATTGCTCATACCAAATTTGGGCAACGTCCTTCCATTGATAGGTGGCTAGTTCCGCTTTCTCAATAGAAGACACCCCCATGATTGCTAGCACCTTATAAACCTCCTTTATGAATCCATTTGGATCTTCTTCCACTTTGGAGCCATAGAACTTCGGAGGGTTCATTCTTAAAAACTCTCTCACCCTATAAGCACCCATACCTCCTATAGGGTTTGCCGGAGCCACCACCTCTCTATTGGCCTGCGCCATCAAGGATTGAGCCAATAGTTGCATAGAAGTCCTAAATTCTTCAAGAGTGGCATTCCCAATTGGAGGGTCATTTGGAGCTTGAAGTGGAACTTGGGGAGGAACCTCTTGCTCCACATTGCCTTCCTCTTCACCCCTAGAATTAGCCCTTGTGTTCACCATACCCTGAAAAACAAGGGGCACGAATTAGAAGAAGGGCCTACTAAAGCTAAACTCTATGGCACGACTAAGATAATGAAGAAGTGAAGTTTCCTAAGCATCCAATAGCCTCCTATTCATAAAATGTGTCGCGACTCACACCCATGAACATGACTCTACCAAACGTGGTTTGAGACAATCCTAAAATTTATCACAAAACTTTATGCTCTGATATCAAGTTTGTCACGACCCAGGGGTACCCCTTAGACGTAACACGACATACTCGACCCCGAATGGGTCTAATACAAGCCTTTTGCAGCATAACATAGATAATAGAATTGAAAATAAGGAACAATTTAAAACTTTTACAATCGAAATCATATTTCATAAAAGAAACAATTGAAAGTCTTACAAAAACCTGTCTCAAACCATCTATTTAAACTCATGAATAAAAGTCTTTGGGACGCAGCCCATAAAAAGTCTAACAAACATAATGAAATGAGATAAAGGTAAAATGGATGTTGTCCTCGAAGCTATGCGGACTCACCAAGATCAACTCTTCTAGAACCTTGAAACCTAGCCTCCAAAGCAACTCAAATCTCCAAGACCCTACATTTGGTTAGAATGTAGGCAATATGCGTTAGTACAAAAAGTACCAAGTATGAAAGCTAGCACAACATCATAAGAGCATCTCAAATTGTTAGTAAACATTAGACATAAGCTCATATTCATAGCATAATCATCATAGTCATATCATGGTCTCCAACATAAGCATCATATAAACATAAGTCAACATAAGACGTAGTTAATGAGCATATGAGACAAGCCATAATCATACAAGCATAATAGACTCTTGGTCATCCATACCATAATAGCACTATTCTCAAGTAACCTCAAAAACATACAAGTGCAAAGCATGAATAACATCCCATAATACCACCCAAGCCAAGTATCCCTTTTTAGTCATCTTAATCATAGTCTATGTGCATGGTTGAGTCATAAGTCTTTTTACCATAAGGGCACCATACTTTCAAGTAACCTCAAGACTCACTTACACAATTCATGAAAGGCATCCCATACTACCCTACACAGTAAGCATAACCTTGAAGTCATCTTAGTCATATTCACCCTACTTTAGTCTTACTTAATTGCTTACTTCATAAGGACAAATGAACTACCACCTTAGTCAATCATATCTTGGAAGGAAACTATGGCAACAACCCAAGCTAAGTCATACTATATAAGTAAACCCTTCATTTCATATAAAGTACTTCTCTACTTAGTACTAGGCAAGTCATAACCGATGAATGAACTCTATTTCTCAATTCAAGGCTACCAAGGAATAACCCCCTAATAGGATAGACCATGCTATCATCTTACTAACATAACTAGGTTAAGCTAAGATAAATACCTTGGAAGACACACTAACATGCAAGTCCAAGCTTCTCTAGGAAAGGTACAAGTGCCTTATCCTAGCTACCATGAAATAGTCCTAAACCAACTAAGTCATGCTACCCTTACAAGTGTGCTAGAATACAAATGCAAGCTATCCATAAGGGAGTATTATTCTAAACCCTAAGCTATCCTTAGGAGAGTATGAGTCCTCAATCCCAAGCTACCATGACTAACCTAACTAAAGCTATCCTTTAAATGCATCTTACAATGCAAGGTAAAGCTACCCTTAGGAGAGTATGGATCCTCAATCCTAAGCTACCCTTAGGAGAGTATAAGTCCTAGAGCCTAAGCTACCATGAAATATTCCTGGCCAAACCAAGTCAAGTTACCATGAATGCATCCTAACAATGCCAGTTCAAGCTACCCATAAGTGAGTATAAATCCTCAATCCTAGGCTACCATGAATAACTCATGCTACCCTTTTCATGCATCCTACAATGCTAAGCCAAGCTATCCTTAGGAGAGTGTAAATCCTCAATTCCAAGCTATCATATCTTGGTCTTATCTTACCAAGTCAAGCTACACAAGAAGGGATAATATATCACAACTTCAAGCTATTATAATCTACCATGATTTGATTCATTTTATGTTATTAAGTCAACCTAGAATCCTTCTATGTGAGAGAACTTGAATTTCCTAGCATAGTCATGTCTAAGTGTATAAGAGAAAGAGAATACTCAATCAAGATCACCTCATATCGACTTTACCCCCAAAGCCCTAACAATGATAGCTACAAGCCCTACTTTCAAGCTTAACTTTATTATGTCATGATCCATGTCTAAATTAAAAGCTATTCAATCACATTGTTCATTAGAAGGTGATTCTAGTCATACTTGATCATAAAAGTTCAATTCTAACTTTACAAGTCAAGATCCTCCCTATTCAATCAAGTCTAGTTCAATTCATGATTAGATGATCCTAACTATGATCAATTATTATTCAAGACATTGATTTAGGAAGATCACTTTTGAACCTTCAACTTTGCCTCTAATGGCATAAACCCACAATGATCACATTCATCAATTTAGATTAGTGTTCCTCATAGAAATCACAATAATTCATCATAATATCACTAAAAAAATCTAAATCAATCATAATTGGATGTCATCCACTAGAATGGAATCACATCCAAACCCTACCCATAATGCAAGCACAACCCTAGCTAGAATGGGCTTTTGATTTCACAAGTGGGGTAAACTATGGAGCTCCATGCGTGGAAGAACCCATGAATGATTAAGCTTCACATACCTTCAATCAAAGCCCTAAACAAACTAGTCCCTATCTTTAAACCTTAGACCAGTATGAGGTACTTCCTTAAGCACTTATTAGTTCATTATTAGGTTGAACCCTATGAAATACTTCTTTAAGCATGTCTAAGTTCATTATTAATATGGACCTTATGAGATACTTCTTTAACCATGTCTAAGTCCATTAATGCTTTTGAACACTTCGAGATACTTCTTCAAGTATGCCGTAGTTCATTGGATATGGAGATTGCTGCTAGAAACCTTAATTCCACTATGTGAACGCTTCTATCTCATGAGACCTAACTTTGGAAAAACCCACACTCTACTACGTAAGAGTTCCCCCTTTACCTTGGATAGTCCTCACATCAACTAGGTGTGGTTCTCCTTTCAACTTGGAGCCTGAACCCTGCCTTGTGTGACACTCCATCTCATAATCAATATCCACTTGGGGCCAAGCATACACCCCAAGATTCACTATTAAGCCTTGCTTAACATTCATGTCTCATGGAAGAATGTCCTTGACAATCCATCCATGTTTAAGTGATTCTATCACTTCATGCATTCAAGCATATATAAGGTAAGTTAGGTGAGTATAGGCCTTTCACCACAATTCTACCTATTAAACTTCTATTCATCACATTAACTTTACTCTCAAAGCTCTAGTAATTCAAAATTCATGACTACAAGCCTTACTCTCAAAGATTTACTTCTTACCTTCTTCATTCATACCTAAATTTAAAGGTATTCTAATCACATTCTTCATTACTAAGTGATTCTAGTCAAAATTCATCATAAATGTTCATTATAAAGCTTTACTAGTCATAATCCCTCATATATACTTTATTCTAGTTCAATTCATGTTTACATGTTTCTATTCTTGAACAATTACTACTCATACATCAATTTTAGAAGATTACCTATGAATCCTCAATTTCACCTCTCACGGCATAAACCCACATAATTCAATTTCATCAACTAGACTAGATATAACCATGGAAAACATGTAATATCATCATAATATCATGAATCAATACTAAAACAATCATAAACAAGTACTATCCACTCAATTGGAATCATACTCAACTCTACCCACATCATAGGAAGAAACCCTAGCTAGAATTAGGTTTTGTCTTCACAATTGGGGGAAATCTAGGGGGATATATGGATGGAAGAATACATAGATGAGTAATCTAACATACCTTGATTCAAAGACCTCACAAAATCTTGCAACAATGAAGGAATTCTGCCCTAGCTTCCTTCTTCTTCTTCTTTTTGGTTTCTTTTTAGTGAGTTGAGAGAATGATTGGAATGAATTAATTAGGGGTCTATTAGGTTTATATAGGGGGTATAATTACTAATAAACCGACCCTACTTAACCACTAACTAATTCTAGAATATTCCCCTAACCCCTAACTTAACCCAACTAACCACCAAAACTGCCCCACCCACGAGACCTCTACCCATAGACCGTGGGTGGGTCTACGGACCGTATTGTTCCTTCGTGGGTGGTGGTCTAGGGTTTCAACAAATAGGGGAACTAGGGCCTTGACCCACGATCCCTTCCCACTAGGCATGGGTCCATCTACTGACCATAAATGCCCTTTGTGGGAGGTTGTTTTTTGACAGCTTTTGGGGACTGTTTTGGGGTCATTCTCAAGGACCTTTGGTTGGTCCTTGGGGGGTCGTACCTTGACTCCCTAACTCTAAAACCCTCATTCTAAGTTTGGGAAGTCATTTTTACGATTTTAACCCCTGCATAAACTCTAGAAACCTTACGTAAGGAATAGTTTCACCTACTAGTTTTTCGGGTGTTACTGAATCCCTTGGAGTTTCATGATTCCAAGGTTGAAGAAGATCCTCAAGACTTTATTGATGAAGTGTATAAGGTGTTTATGATCATGAGAGTGACACCGGTGGGAAAGGCAAAATTGGCCGTTTACCAACTTAAGGGTGTTGCTAAAGTTTTGTTGAACCAATGAATGGAAGGGAAGTTGGTTGATGTGGGTCCTCTCAATTGGGAAAATTTTAAGGTTGCTTTCCTTGATAAGTTATTTCCCCTTGAGATGAGGGAGATAAAGGTACTTGAATTCATCAATCTTCGTCAATGAAGCATGAGTGTAAAGGAATATGCTTTGAAGTTCACACAATTGTCTAGGTATGCTCCTAGTATGGTTTCCGATCCTAGGGTAAGGATGAGTAAGTTTGTTTCGGACGTGTCTCATATGGTGGTTAAGAGATATCGCACCGCCATGCTTATCAATGAAATGAACATTTTTCATCTTATGGTTCATGCTCAACAAATAGAAGAGGATAAACTGAAGGAGAGATCTAGTAAAGTGAAGAAGACAAGGACCGGTGATGGTGACTTTTCACATTCAACGTCCGATGGACATGGTCGTTTCGAGTTCCGACAAAGGTTTTCAGGTCAAGGCTCCTCGAATGATCCTCCTTGATTCAATAAAGATAAGGTGTCTAACCCTAGACCACAAGGAGGAAATGGTAGTGCATTTTCTTTGCCTACTTGTACTAAGTGTGGAAGGAAACACGAGTGTAGATGTCTAGCTGGTTCTAATGCATATTTTGGTTGTGGCAATACAAATCACAAGATAAGGGATTGTCCCTCAGTTTCTAAGAATGAAAGAGATAAACATCAATGGGCTCAACCTAATCGTTCGTCTGGTTCTAGTGGAAGTCAAAAGCAAAATAGGTTTTATGCACTCCAGATTCGTCATGAACTAGAGGGTTCTCCTGTTATGGTTACCGGTATGTTGAAAGTCTTCCATCTTGATGTTTAGGCTTTGCTTGACCCTGGTGCTACCTTGTCTTTTGTGATGCCATATGTGGCTATGAGGTTTGTTGTTCTTCCAGATGTGTTGTTAGACTATTTTTATGTCTCTACTCCTATCGGCGAGTCTATTGTGGCAAAGGGAGTCTATAGAAATTGTCCCGTCTCCTTATCATTCAGAGTCACTCATATTGATCTTGTAGAGCTTGATATGCTAGATTTTGATGTTATTCTTGGTATGGATTGGTTGAATTCTTGTTATGCTTCTATTGATTGTAGAACCCGAACAGTCAAGTTTTAGTTTCCAAATGAGCCCAAGAGTAGGAAGGAGGAAAATCTATGTCGAAAGGTCGGTTTTGTTTCTTGTAGTAAAGCTAGAAATATGATTTCAAAGGGTTGCATATACCATCTAGTTAGGTTGAGTGATATGGATTCCAAAACTCCTACTTTTTAGTTGGTCCGCGTCGTAAATGAGTTTTTGGAAGTGTTTCCTGATGATCTACCTGGTATTCCTCCTGAAAAGGAAATAGACTTTGGTGTTGACCTCCTCCTGAATATGAAACCTATCTCTATTCTTCCTTACTTAATGGATCCAATAGAACTTAAGGATTTAAAAGAGCAATTGAAAGATTTGTTGGATAAGGGTTTCACCGATCGAGTATCTTTCTATGGGGTGCTCCAGTTTTGTTTGTTCGAAAGAAGGATGGTTCACTTCGTATGTGTATTGACGATTGACAACTGAACAAGGTTACAATTAACAATAAGTATCCTCTCCCAAGCATAGTTAATATGTTTGATCATGTACAAAGAGCAATTTACTTCTCTAAGATTGACCTCTGGTCGGGTTAACACCAATTGAAGGTGAAGGAAGATGATATCCCAAAAATAGCTTTCTAAACTCGGTATCTTCACTTTGAGTTTTTGGTGATGTCCTTTGGCTTGACTAATACTCTAGACGTATTTATGAATTTGATGATTAGTGTGTTTAGACAATACCTAGATATGTTTGTGATTGTGTTTATCGATGGTATCTTGATCTACTCAAGGAGTGAAAATTAGCATACCGATCATTTGAGTATTGTGTTACAAGTCCTCAAGGACCAAAAACTCTTTTCAAATTTTAGTAAATGCGAGTTTTGGTTATGAACAGTGGATTTTCTTGGTCACATTATTTTCGAAAAGGGTATTGAGGTAGATCCAAATAAGACGGATGCGATTAACAGTTGGCCTAAACCTCTATCCCCTTCGGATAGTAGAAGTTTCTTGGGTTTAGTCCATTTCTATAAAAGGTTTGTGGAAGGGTTTTCTTCGATTAGCTCTCCATTGGCAGCATTGACCCAAAAGAAAGCCAAATTCTTATGGTTGAAGCATGTGGAAAAAGTTTTCAAGAATTGAAAGATAGGTTTACTTCTGCTTCGGTGTTGACTTTTCCGAAAGGAACCGATGGGTTTGTTGTTTATTGTGATACTTCAAGAATTGGGTCAGAATGTGTCCTTATGCAAAATGGGAAAGTCGTTCCATATGCTTCAAGGCAACTTAAGATGCATGAAAAGAACTACCCTACCCATGATTTAGAACTAGTGGCAGTTGTGTTTGCTTTAAAGATTTGGAGACATAACTTATACGGTGTTCATATCGACGTCTTTACCAACCACAAAAGTTTGCAATATGTGTTTAAACAGAAGGATTTAAATCTTCCCAAAGAATTTGGTTTGAGTTACTAAAGGATTATGACATGAGCGTTCTCTTTTACCCCGGTAAGGCGAATATGGTGGCGAATGCTCTTAGTTGATTGTAAATGGGTAGTTTTGCCCATGTAGAGGACGGTAAGAAGGAGTTGGTTTGAGTTGTTCATAGATTGGCCCGAATAGGTGTTCAATTAGTTGACTCTAACAAGGGTGGTGCTTTGGTCCATAATGGTTCAGAATCTTCCTTTGTGTCGGATGTGAAAGCAAAGCAAGGTCTTGATCCGACTTTTGTTAAATTGAAGAAAGTGGTGCTTAAAAAATCTGTTGAGGCTTTCTCCTACGGGAAAGATGTTGTGCTTCGCTATCAAGGTTTGATGTTCTTCCAGATGTGTTGTTAGACCATTTTTATGTCTCTACTCCTATCAATGAGTCTATAGAATTTTTCCCGTCTCCTTATCATTCAGAGCCACTCATATTGATCTTGTAGAGCTTGATATGCTAGATTTTGATGTTATTCTGGTATGGATTGGTTGCATTCTTGTTATGCTTCTATTGATTGTAGAACCCGAGTGGTCAAGTTTCAATTTATAAATGAGCCCATCTTAGAGTGGATGGAGGAAATTCTATGCCGAAAGGTCTGTTTGTTTCTTGTATTAAAGCTAGAAACATGATTTCTAAGGGTTCATATACCATCTAATTAGGTTGAGTAATATGGATTCCGAAACTCCCACTCTTTAGTTGGTCCCCAACGTAAATGAGTTTCCGGAAGTGTTTCCTGATGATCAACCCGATATTTCTCCCGAAAGGGAAATAGACTTCGGTATTGACCTTCTCCCGAATATGGAACCTATCTCTATTCCTCCTTATCGAATGGATCCGACAGAACTTAGGGATTTAATAGAGCAATTGAAAGATTTATTGGATAAGGGTTTCACCGATCGAGTATCTATCTACGTGGTGCTCCAATTTTGTTTGTTCGGAAGAAGGATGGTTCACTTCGTATGTGTATTGACTACCGACAACTTAACAAGGTTACATTTAAGAATAAGTATCCTCTCCCAAGCATAGATGATTTGTTTGATCAATTACAAGGAGTAATATACTTCTCTAAGATTGACCTCTGGTCGGGTTAACACCTATTGAAGATGAAGGAAGATGATATCCTGAAAATAGCTTTCCGAACTCGCTATCGTCATTTTGAGTTTTTGGTGATGTCCTTTGGCTTGACTAATGCTCTGGATGCATTTATGATTTTAATGAATAGGGTGTTTAGACAATACCTAGATATGTTTGTGATTGTGTTTATCGATTGCATCTTGATCTACTTAAGGAGTGAAAATTAGCATACCGATCATTTGAGTACTGTGTTACAAGTCCTCAAGGACCAAAAACTCTTTTCAAATTTTAGTAAATGCGGGTTTTGGTTATATCAGTGGCTTTCCTTGGTCACATTATTTTCGAAAAGGGTATTGAGGTATATCCAAAGAAGACGGATGCGGTTAACAGTTTACTTAAACCGCTATCCCCTTCGAATATTAGAAGTTTCTTGGGTTTAGTCAGTTTCTATAAAAGGTTTGTGGAAGGGTTTTATTCGATTACCTCTCTATTGACTGCATTGACCCAAAAGAAAGCCAAATTCTTATGGTCAAAGCGTGTGAAAAGAGTTTTCAGGAATTGAAAGATAAGCTTACTTCGATTCGGTGTTGACTTTACCGAAAGGAATCGATTGGTTTGTTGTTTATTGTGATACTTCAAGAATTGTCTCAGAATGTGTCCTTATGCAAAATGGGAAAGTCATTCCATATGCTTCAAGGCAACTTAAGATGCACGAAAAGAACTACTTTACCCATGATTTAGAACTAGTGGCAGTTGTGTTTGCTTTAAAGATTTGGAGGCATAACTTATACGATGTTCATATCGACGTCTTACCGACCACAAAAGTTTGCAATATGTGTTTAAACAAAAGGATCAAAATCTTCCGCAAATTCAAGTTACTAAAGGATTATGACATGAGCGTTCTCTATCATCCCGTTAAGGCGAATATGGTGGTGAATGCTTTTAATTGATTGTAAATGGGTAGTGTTTTCCATGTAGAGGAGGGTAAGAAGGAGTTGGTTCGAATTGTTCATAGAGTGGCTCGAATAAGGTGTTCTATTAGTTGACTCTAGCATGGGTGGTATTATTGTCCATAATGGTTCAAAATCTTCCATTGTGCCGGAAGTGAAAAAAAGCTTTTATTGAATTGAAGGAAGTGGTTCTTAAAAAGTCCGTTGAGGATTTCTCCCAAGGGGAAGATGGTGTGCTTCGCTATCAAGGTTTAATGTTCTTTCGGATGTGTTGTTTGACCATTTTTGTCTCTCCACTCTTATCGGTGAGTCTATTGTGGCTAAGGGAGTCTATAGAAATTGTCCTGTCTCCTTATAATTCAAAGTCACTTATATTGATCTTGTGGAGCTTGATATGCTAGATTTTGATGTTATTCTTGGTATGGATTGGTTGCATTCTTGTTATGCTTCTATTGATTGTAGAACTTGAGTGGTCAAGTTTCAGTTTCTAAATGAGCCCATCCTAGAGTGGGACGGAGGAAATTCTATGCCGAATGGTCGGTTTGTTTATTGTATTAAAGCTAGAAAGATGATTTCTAAGGGTTACATATACCATCTAGTTAGGTTGAGTGATATGGATTTCGAAACTCCTACTCTTTAGTTGGTCCCCGTCGTAAATGAGTTTCCGGAATAGTTTCCTAATGATTTTTCTGGTATTTCTCCCGAAAGGGAAATAGACTTCGGTATTGACCCTCTCCCGAATATAGAACCTATCTCTATTCCTCCTTACCGAATGGATCCGACAGAACTTAAGGATTTAAAAGAGCAATTGAAAGATTTGTTGGATAAGGGTTTCACCGATCGAGTATCTCTCTATGGGGTGCTCCAGTTTTGTTTGTTCGAAAGAAGGATGGTTCACTTCGTATGTGTATTGACTATCGACAATTGAACAAGGTTACAATTAAGAATAAGTATCCTTTCCCAAGCATAGATGATTTGTTTGATCAATTACAAGGAGCAATTTACTTCTCTAAGATTGACCTCTGATCGGATTAACACCAATTGAAGGTGAAGGAATATGATATCCCAAAAATAGCTTTACGAACTCGGCATGGTCACTTTGAGTTTTTGGTGATGTCCTTTGGATTGACTAATGCTCTGGACCTATTTATGAATTTAATGAATAGGGTGTTTAGATAATACCTAGATATGTTTGTGATTGTGTTTATCGATGGCATCTTGATCTACTCAAGGAGTGAAAATTAGCATACCGATCATTTGAGGATTGTGTTACAAGTCCTCAAGGACCAAAAACTCTTTTCAAAGTTTAGTAAATGTGAGTTTTGGTTATAATCAATGGCTTTTCTTTGTCACATTATTTCTAGAAAGGGTATTGAGGTAGATCCAAAGAAGACGGATGCAGTTAACAATTGGACTAAATCTCTATGCCCTTCGGATATTAGAAGTTTCTTGGGTTTAGTCGGTTTCTATAAAAGGTTTGTGGAAGGGTTTTATTCGATAGCCTCTCCATTGACAGTATTGACCTAAAAGAAAGCCAAATTCTTATGGTCGAAGCGTGTGAAAAGAGTTTTCAGGAATTGAAAGATACGCTTACTTCCGCTCCAGTGTTGACTTTACCGAAAGGAACCGATGGGTTTGTTGTTTATTGTGATACTTCAAGAATTGGGTCATAATGTGTCCTTATGCAAAATGGGAAAGCCATTCCATATGCTTCAAGGTAGCTGAAGATGCACAAAAACAACTACCCTACCCATGATTTAGAACTAGTGGCGGTTTTGTTTGCTTTAAAGATTTAGAGGCATAACATATACGGTGTTCATATCGACGTCTTTACCGACCACAAAAGTTTGCAATATGTGTTTAAACATAATGATCTAAATCTTCCCCAAAGAAGGTGGTTTGAGTTACTAAAGGATTATGACATGAGCGTTCTCTATCACCCCGGTAAGGAGAATATGGTGGGGAATGCTCTTTGCTCATTGTAAATGGGTAGTGTTGCCCATTAGAGGAGGTTAAGAAGGAGTTGGTTTGAGTTGTTCATAGATTGGCCCAAATAGGTGTTCGGCTAGTTGACTCTAGCAAGGGTGGTGTTATGGTCCATAATGGTTCAGAATCTTCCTTTGTGTCGGAAGTGAAAGCAAAGCAAGGTCTTGATCCGACTTTTGTTGAATTGAAGAAATTGGTGCTTAAAAAATTCGTTGAGGCTTTCTCCCAAGGGGTAAATAGTGTGTTTCGCTATCAAGGTCAGTTGTGTGTTCCTAATGTAGATGACTTGAAAGAGAAGATCTTATCATAATCCCATAGTTCTCGATATTCCATTCACACAAGAGCCACCAAGATGTACCGTGACTTACGGGAGGTCTATTGGTAAAATGGGATGAAGAAGGATATTGCGGAATTTGTGGATAAGTGTCTTAATTGTGAACAAGTGAAAGTTGAGCATCACAAATTGGGAGGTTTGTCCCAAGACATTTGCATACCTACTTGAAACTAGGAAGACTTGAATATGGACTTCATTGTCGATTTACCCCGCATTCGGCGGCAATATGACTCAATTTGGGTTATAATAGTTTGAATGAAGAAATTAGCTCATTTCATCCCCGTCAAGGTTTCTTATTCAGCGGAGGACTATGCTTAGTTGTATTTGACAGAGGTGGTTAGGTTTGATAGAGTGCCCTTATCCATTATCTCTGATCGTGGTATCCAATTCACTTCTTAGTTTTGGAAATCTTTCCAAAAGGGGCTTGGTACTCGTGTTAAGCTTAGTAGGGCCTTTCATCCACAAACCAATGGGCAAGCAAAGTGTACTATCCAAACTTTAGAAGATATGATGAGAACGTGTGTGATTGACTTTAAGGGTAATTGGGATGATCACTTGCATTTGATTGAATTTGCGTATAATAATAGCTATCACTCAAGTATTTGTATGGCCCCATTTGAGGTTCTATATGGTAGGAGGTGTAGATCTCCTATAGGTTGGTTTGAAGTGGGTGAAGTGGCATTAGTAGGTCCCGAGTTGGTACACGAGGCAATGGAGAAAGTTTGGCTTATCAGAGAAAGGTCTAAAACGACTCAAAGTCGACAAAAGTCCAATGGCGATGCTAGAAGAGGAGATCTTGAATTCGATGTGAATGATTGGGTCTACTTAAAAATTTCATCCATCAAGGGTGTAATGAGGTTTGGAAAGAAAGGGAAACTTAGTCCCCATTATATGGTCCCATATAAGATTTTGAGGCGTTTTAGTAAAGTTGCTAATGAACTTGAATTGCCTAATGATTAGGCATCAGTGCATCCAGTTTTCCATGTCTCCTTGTTGAAGTAATGTGTTGGTGATCCAACATCTATAGTACCATTGGAGAGTCTTGGCATAAAGGATAGTCTTTCTTATGAAGAAGTTCCGGTTGAGATCTTAAATCGGCAAGTTCAAAAGTTGTGAAATAAGGAATTACTTCGGTGAAGGTTCATTGAAGGATTCAGTTAGTTGAGGGTAGTTCTTGGGAGGCCGAGGCCGATATGATATCCCGTTATCCTCATCTTTTTCCCTCTGTCCCTACTCTAGCTTGAGGTATTCAGTTCCTCATGGTTCATTCTTTTGGTTTCGTGTCTTAGTTATTCCCATGATTCCTCATTTATGCATGTTAATGAAAAAAGTGATTTTTGAGAAAATGAGTTAACTTGATTGATTTCTTCATGTTTAGATGCATTTGAGTATGAGTTGTATATAGACCTTATGAAATGATGTTTTGAACATGCTTTAAGCTTGGAGCTGATGTTTCTTCTTAGGGTATGTGCATTTAAGTTATTGCATTCATATTGGGCTGTTAGATCTAGTTCCTACCCTTCTCATGATATCTTGAATCTCATTCTAGAATGAATGTTCCCAAGGGGGAGATATTGTAACACCTCAAATTTGAAAATAAGGTAAAAGTTTCAGTTTTCACCAAAGCTGGTGCCAGCACAGATGACACCACCGACGGTCCGTAGGTCAGACCACGTACCGTAGATGGGATTATCAATGCAATTTCCTAAAAAATTAGATTGATAAGTCCCAGTAATATTTGACGGTTCACCAGCATGGCCTGTCGTTCTATATACAAGTCATAGATATGTCTCGTAGATGAGTCCCATACTTAGTGAATTTTAGGATCAAAAGTTAGGACCCACAATGGGATATAAAGTCTGTAAAAGGACCCATGGACCGTACATAGGGTCCCATTGTTGGAGATCTAAAAAAGGTGTCTCTGAACCCACAGACAGTCGACAAGGACAGTCTGTAAGTCAGACCGTCAACGAGGGTCGACAATTATTTTAAAGGGGCTTCTTAGTTTTCCCCTAATTGTTTTAACCCAATACTATGTCGCTTTACTCTCTACCCAAAGCCCTATATAATGATTTTTAACCCCCAAAACAACCAATTCAATTCATTCTCCTAAATTCCCAAAATTTGAACCAATAATCGTCTCAAATATTTCTCTCTCTAAGGAAGAAGAAGACTAGGATTTCAAGATGAAGTCTCCAAATCCTTAATTACTTGCAAGCTTTTTGCATCAAGGTATGCTGGTCTTCACCTATGGATCTATTTCCTCCATAGGGTTCCTAAATACTATAATTTACAAGTTAGAAATCTCTAATTGAGTTTAAGGTTTTCTTCTATATCATGGGTTCCTTTCAATGTTGATCCAATTGATTGTTTTATGAACTATTATGCATGAATTGAGATAATTCTATGTTTTCATGTTGAATTTCCATGAACCCATGCTTAAACCATGTTTTCTAGACTATGATGATTGAAAGTAGGTTCTGAACTATGAAAAGATGAATTTATGAAGATAAGCATGTTCTTATGAAATTGATGAAAATGATTTAAGTTGCTTTGATAGTAAAGCATAAATGTTGTTGTTGTTGATTGTTGTGAAAGGATTTCTCACATATTACTCAATACGTGAATATGAAAATGTTTTCTCACATAAAGGATTCTTAGAGTTGAAAGGCTTTCTCAACTAAACTATGAATCAAGTTTTAGGAGCTATTCTTATGATAAAACAAGAGGCCATTACCCATATCCCCATAACGATAAGACAAGAGACGATTACCCATGTCCCTTAAAGATAATATGAATATGATTGGTGACTATTCTGTGGTAATTATGCTTAGGAGCGAGTGGACAACTGGAAATTACCCGTGTCCCATAAACTATGTGTCACACCCCAAAGCTACCCCAAGACGCGGACACAGGACCTAGGATCATGAGTGACCCCAAGCTAACCTTGTTGGCATATCATAAGCATACTTAAAGATAAACTGAAACAAGAAATATTGTGCGGAAGCTAAATCATCATGTAAACTGAAATGATGGGGAATACCCATAAACTATCTGAATATATGAGGTTGTTCCTGATGCTGGACTTCAGAAATGGTAGCCACTGCTTCTTCAGTCTGAGAATCTGCCTCGTTGTCATTTGTGGCCTGGGCGGCTCGGTTCGGCCGAGCCCGTGGGCGTGGTGTTTTGTCCATAGTTGGATCGGCAAATCGATTGGCGATTTGCCTTGCTTGGCTTTCTTGGTTGATTGAAAGAGTTTTGAGTTTAACAACAACTGAAATGTCAAACTCAAATGCTAAAGCTGAATCTAACTATATCTGAAATAAAGCCTCTACTGACTAAAAATGTTGGGACATACCTAGCTAGATCTAGCAAAAACTGAAAGTAAAGACTAAAAGTAAAGGAGACATGTATGTCGTCCTCGGAGAATGAGGACTCAACCCTGATACTACTGAGCTGAAGATCGGGAAACGGTCTATGCGTGATGTGGAAGCTGAGAACCTAAACCTACATCACGAGAAGATGTAGCGCAGAGTATGCGTTAGTACTTGAAAGGTACTGAGCATGCATGATAGAGTAAAGATGAATAATAAACAGAAATGAACCAAAGCATATAACTGAGCAATGATATGAGATAAACATGATACTATACTGAAAATATTGAACATGAACTAACTGAATACAATGACCAAGCTTATAACATGTTGAGACTGAGATCTGACTGTACTGATAACATGGTCAATGCAATAGAATCTTGCTGTAAGGGA
>JAJOOJ010014527.1:0-32130 GCA_029582625.1 Solanum boliviense
ACAAAATTCTTCATTATCAAGATAAATAGATGTTCTTAATTTGTGTGCCATTTTTCCATGATATATGGCCTTACAATGTCTTTATTATTCAAATTACTGACAAAATTCTTCATTATCAAGATAAATAGATGTTCTTAATTTGTGTGCCATTTTTCCATGATATATGGCCTTACAATGTCTTTATTATTCAAATTACTGACAAAATTCTTCATTATCAAGATAAATAGATGTTCTTAATTTGTGTGCCATTTTTCCATGATATATGGCCTTACAATGTCTTTATTATTCAAATTACTGACAAAATTCTTCATTATCAAGATAAATAGATGTTCTTAATTTGTGTGCCATTTTTCCATGATATATGGCCTTACAATGTCTTTATTATTCAAATTACTGACAAAATTCTTCATTATCAAGATAAATAGATGTTCTTAATTTGTGTGCCATTTTTCCATGATATATGGCCTTACAATGTCTTTATTATTCAAATTACTAGTGCAGCATAGGTTGAAATGTGTATTTTTAGAGAATCAGACAAGAGTTGCAGTATATATTAAAAAAAAAAAAAATTCATATTCAAAAGCAGAATCTAGCTTAATAAATACTAATAGTATATATTTCAAAGTTGCCAAACTACATAGCAAAAAAATCAGTATGACAGACAGACGGGCCCAAATCAAGGGACACAAAAATGGCACTTGAATATGCAAAAAGGAACGAATCACCTCATACCTTAGATGATCACAACACATAAAGTCAGATGTGACCAAGCATATAAAGAAGCAATTTGATGATGAATTCAAACAAAAAGGCAAATCAAATTCTGTATATTTTGTTTTCCAATTCTTGTTTAGTGAATAAATAAATAAAGTATACTAGTACTAGAAAGAAAGGGAAAAAAAAAAGGCGATCTAAGGAAATAATATAAATGACATTAATGATGAGATTAAGGGAATCAACTAAAAGAAATTAATAGTACATGGTAGGAATTAGATATGACCATTTTTAATATTTATAAAACTTTCAAAGTAAAATTTTCAGTCTTTTAAAATTAGAATAAAATGTCAAAAAAATAATATCTAGGCATAATTTTTTTTGGAAGAATAACTTCATTTTTAAGTAATTATTTTAATAAAAGTATAAGAAAATGTCAAAATAATCCATAAAAATAAGTAAATATCAATGCTAGATTAACAAGGGTGGCATCACATTTTTATTTTAGTTATTGTTACATATAAATATAATTTTTTAGTAGAAGAAATTATCTAAAAAAAATGACAAATCAAGTTTTGTAAAGTTATATTCGCAAAAAATCATAATAACTAATTTCTTGAAATAAATAAATAATAAAAAAAGTGATTTAAGGAAATGATATAAATAATATTAATTATGATCCAGATAGTGACCCGGTGGGTAGAAGCCCACAATTAGTCTTTTGACTTCCTTGCTGGTTTCATGGACAAAATCTTAAGATTAGAAATATTATTGAAAAAATTACTTGGGTGAGTATTTTTTATGAATTCAATCGAATTGATATGACTTGTACTTGTTCAATTGTTCACGAAACGTCAATTGATTAACACAATATTATGTTGTGATCTTATCCTATTAAATTATTCACAAAATTTACTACATTGGCATAATTTTATGTCTGCTCTATTATTTACGAAAATTCATAAATTGACATGATTTTATATGCTAATTTTCATTTTATCTATCTTTTTAAATTAGGCAAAGTTATGTTGAAAGTAAGACTGATACTATCTTTATTTTACATCTATTTGTTCAATTATCCACATTTTTAGGAGTGATATGATTTTATGTATATTCATTGTACTTATCTTATTCAATTATTCATACACTCTATTAAAGTGGCATATGACTTGTGTTACTAGAGCTGTCAATATGGGCTGGCCCACCCCATCCGGGCTAATCCATACAGGCTTTGAAATTTTACGGGTCAAACCGAGCTAGCCCATTTTTGGTGTGGGCCAGAAAATGATTGGCCTAGCCCACAAGTACTTGGGCTACAGGCTTTGCCGGGCCATCCCTTTTTAAAAAAAGTATATTTCTTATAATTTTTTAAATTAAATTATAATTTAAAAATATTATCATAAATATCGACAAGACAATATTACATGGTGTTCGTGTTACTACTTGTTAATCAAATCCACAAATAAAATTATCTTTATAATATTTATTAAGTTTGATTTCAAGTAAAAACATAAATAGCTAAATAGAAATATTAACCTAATTGTTTTTCAATGATCATAATAAAACACAAAAACTATGACAACATTCCATAGGTTACAACCTATGTAGTGATTCTCTAGAAATTTTAGGAAATTTTATTTTATGTAGTACATATTTTATAAATATAATTTATATTTAAATTGTAATATTTCAAACTTTTAACAGATTTTGAGTTTAGACTCTTGTTATTTTTAATACTCTATTTTATTTTATTTTTTAATTAATTTTTATTTAGCCCACAGGCCGACCCTATCCATATTTCTCAAGCCCCACAAATCGGCACGCTTATTCAGGCTGGGCTAAAAAGTCCTTTTCTTAAATGAGCTCCAAAAATCGTAGCCCAACCCTATCAAATTACGGGTTAGGCCAGGCCGGCCCTACGGGCCTAGCCCATATTGACGGCTCTAGGTGTTACATTCATTCCGTTTATTTTATCAATTGTTCAAAATTTTCACCGGACTAATATGATGTTATGTTATATTTATTCTATTTATCTTGATCGTTAATTATTTGAATTTTATCATATTAATATGAATTTGTGCTTGTTTAATTATTCACAGAAAGAGCATAATCCCATAAAATAAACTAGGGACAAGGGTCTGAAAAATATCCCAACTTTGGTCGGATTTGCTGTTGCAATACTAAACTTTCACGAGGACCTATTAGCTCCCTAGACTATTTAATACCATACTTTTTACCCCTTGAACTATTTAATAGTGTATTTTAAAGTTATATATGTGCCCACGTGGACACATTACTATTTATAATTTTGCATTATTTTTTATGTCCACGTGGGCAAATATATATGTTTAAAATACGGTATTAAATAGTCTTGGGAGGTAATAGGTCCTCATGAAAGTTTAGTATCGCAACAACAAATTCGACCAAAGTTAGGATATTTTTTAGACCCTTATCCCAATAAACTATAACAATTCGCATGAGTTTAGTTATATTCGTTATATTTATTTTTTTATTGAATATTTTCAAAAATAGTTATTCATGACAAACTAACATATATTTTTTATGATATTAAAGTTGCACAAAAAATGGCACATTTTGTAATTGTAATAAATAAATGATAGAATCAAACAATCTCCAATATTGGATTGTATTTACGATAATATATTTTTTCACATGACTAATTTTATTTTACTCGTTCAAAATGAATATTAATATTGATGTTAAGAGTCTTGATCATGATAGTACAACTAAAATTGATGAAGGTAATATACATCAGGAATATCATCCACAAGGATAAAGATTCATTCCATTCCATTATATATTTGTACCTCATATAATTAAAGCAAGTAAAAAAAAATTACATGTATCTAATTAAAATTGGAAAAATTACTTGGATTGATACCTTTTAATAAATAATTATTGATTTTAGAGATACTTTTTATTTATTATCATTTATTGCAATACTATGTTAAATTTGCAATATATATTAAAAGTGAATTATGCATGCAATATATATGTATTATAACTGTTTTTGTAAAATATATTATGCTTGTTTGGTAAGAAATTGACACATTGCATTATAAATGTATTAAAATGTGTGATAAATGCATTAACCATCAATAAAACTTGTATTATATGTGAATAATAAATTGTTCTTTATAATATGTATTAAAATTGTATTATAAATGTATTAAAAGCAATCAAGTGAAAAAAAATGTTATTACTATAAATGGTAAATATTTTCTTAATATGTATATTTATGTAAGTTTCCCATTAAAATTTAGTTATTCATCTTTGTAGGATTGAACAATAATGATCAATACTTATTATCCATAGAAACTTACATTTTATTCTTTTGCTATAATTATTTATCTAAATGAATTTTAATATCAATATTATTTTACACAATTGTGAGTATTACATAATTTAAGATATACATGCACAAATGCTTTACATCCAAAAACTTTAAGATGGTCATAAGAAACATTCTTACCAGACCAAACTCTGTCAGAGACATCACCATTCAAAACAATAGTAGGAGATAAATTGATAATATAGGCAGCAGTATTAAGTGCTTCTGCGGAATTTGGCAGCTTAGCATCTGAAAGCATACATTTAACTCTCTCAACAAGGGTTCTATTCATCCTCTCTGCTAAACCATTTAGCTGAGGAGTCTTTGGAGGAGTGTTTTGATGTCGAATACCCTGTTCTCTGCAATATCTATCATAAAGGACCAATATACTCACCATCATTATCAGAATGAATGCATTTCAATTTTTCCCTGTCTGTCTCCCAACCAAAGGTTGGAAATTCTTGAACACATCAAGTACTTGATTCTTGGACTTCAAAGAGAATATATAATTTGCGAGAATGATCATCAATAAAAGTCACAAAGTAAAGTGCACCATCATGAGACTTTACCTTTAAAAAAACCACACAAATCAGAATGTACCAACTCCAGCAAATCAAGCTTTCTTGAATGCAGATGATTCTGAAAAGAAACTTTTTTCTGTTTACCAACTAAGTAATGAACACACTTGTTCAACTTTGCTTGTTTCACTACAGAAATTAAATTCTTGTTAGCTAAATTGTTCATCCCCTTCTCGCTCATATGACTCAGTTTTCTATGCCATAATAGTGATGAAGTATCAATCTCCACCAAATTTACTGAGCCTCTAAAATAGAGCCCTGAAAAACGTACAAGTTAGACAACTTGTCATCAAATTTACTTGGGTGCTTCGTAAGTAGCTTATGTATGCCTCTTTTGGTTGTTGCTTTGCTTTCTATATCTTGCGCTTGTATACTAATTTCGAGAATTTCATGTGTATTTAATATTAGTGATCATTGACTCACTGTTTTCTACTATTTGAGAAATAGATGATACCTATTCGTTCTGCTTCTAATTAGGCAAGCAAATGATGTTTATTTAATATTGTATATAGTTCTCTTATCTGCTGAATTTGCTTATACCTTTGAGTATTTTGTTTGTTTTTGAGTTCACCAATAGAAATTATGGTAATGGTCCTCTAATCTAACCTCTCCCCAGTTCCAAACTAAAAGAAATGTCTGGGGAAAGATCTCTAAGAAAAAAAAAACACTTTATATTCATGGGTTCAATATCACAGCTTAACCTTTCCTCTTTCATCCTAATTTACAAATCACATGTATGATGTTACTTAATATAGATAGCCGTGGTGAATATTTCTCCAGTAAAGGACTTCAACATATTCTCTATTTATAATATTTGTTCATGAACCACTTTCACCGGTTATTAATGATAACATTATCCCTATACGCTGCAGCAATAACACCTGCTAAATACTTTTGGACTAGAGCCGTCAATATGGGCTAGGCCTGTTAGGCCGGCCTGGCCTAACCCCTGATTTAATAGGGATGGGCAACAATTTTTGAAGCCCATTTTAAAAAAGGTTTTTTCGCTTGGCCTGAATAAGCTTGTCAATTTGCGGGGCTTGAGAAATATTGATAGGGCCAGTGCCCGTGGGCCAAATAAAAATTAATTAAAAATAAAAAATAAAATAAAGTATTAAAAATAACAAGAGTCTAAACTCAAAATTTGTTTAAAGTTTGAAATATTACAATTTAAATACAAATTATGTTTATAAAATATGTACTGCATAAAATAAAAACTCCCTAAAATTTCTAGGGAATCACTACATAGGTCGTATCCTATGGAATATTGTCATAGTTTTTGTGTTTGATTATGATTATTGGAAAATGATTAGGTTAATATTTCTATTTAGCTATTTATGTTTTTACTTGAAATTAAACTTAATAAATATTATAAAGATAATTTTATTTGTGGATTTGATTAACAAGCAGTAACACTAACACCATGTAATATTGTCTTGTCGATATTTATGATAATATTTTAAAATTATAATTCAATTTAAAAAATTATAAAAATATACTTTTAAGAAAAAAGGGTTAGCCGAGGCCATGTACTTGTGGGCTGGGCATACCATTTTCTAGTCCACACAAAAAATGGGTTAGCCCAGCCTGACCCTAAAAATTTCAAAGCATGTATGGATTAGCTTAGATGGGGTGGACTAACCATATTGATAGCTCTATTTTGGACATTTAGAATTAAACAAAGCCAATTAATTAGTATTAATAACTTTTGATTACAAACACAAATTGTCTTCTTTTACATAAAAAGAAAAGAAAAATACTAAACTTAACACTTTGCCAGATGTCATGTCTTCTTTACACCAAAAGAAAAGAAAAATTACTTTGGCAAAAATAGTCAAACAAAAGATTTTTTTCAATCTTCAATGGGACTCAGATATGTCCTAATCCTACAACCAAAATGGTCGAAAATGAAGAATATGCCTACCACTGAAGCGTAGACGATTCCACAAGTGTATATATATTTAAAGTTGCCACAATTGTTGAAAATGAAAAATATGCAAACCACCAAGAGACAAACGATTCTACAAGCGAAAATGTATCTAAACATTTTTCGATTAATATCATCAAACGTGGTCATATCGCTTGAATTAATCAATACAGTAGCTTATGAGGCAATTGATGTAGCTCTTATCATATTACTAAGCTGTTGTGCATCATCATCTTTTGCATCGGTGCCCCCTTGTTCTAAAGTTGGCGTTAAGGCTGGGCATTCGATAATTCGGTTTGGTTTTATTTTTTTTTTCAATTTTTGATTCTTGTAATAAGTGTAAACACAGAATCAAAATAATTTGATTCGATTTTTGTTATTTCGGTTCAATTTTTGTTAGTTCAATTTTCTTAAGAAATAAAAATATATCAATTAAACCATTTTAAATAATCAAAATGGTAAAAAAAATAAAATGGAAGAAAGGATCTTGAAAATAGAAAATAATCAAAATATAAAATATTTGCTCGTCATCGCCTCGTTGATCAGTTGTTGATTTGCTACTGGTCGACTACTTATGGTCACAGCAGTCGGTCGATCGGTGCCTTGATGTCATTAGTCGACGCTGAAATGACATCGGAGCCTTGATGTCATTACACACTTCGTTTGTGTTGCTCATAATTTATTGGCTGAATTGTTAGCCCTTTACAATGGCCTTAAGCTTGCCTTATTGCACAATTTACAACCTTTGATCATTGAGCTCGATGCTACTCAAGTTATTGACCTTTTACACTCTCCAAGTTTAGCCTATGCTCACATTATACATGATTGCAGGTGGATACTCCATCAAATCTCTAACTCCAACATAGTGCACTCGTACATGAAAGTTAAATAATAGCGTCAGAGACAGGCTCGCTAAATCAATTTTGAATGACAATTTCCTGCAAGACATCTCCATTTTGGAAGAACCACCACCTGTGATTCAAACGACACTTGCGGCAGATCAATGAGCTGAACCTACTTAAAGACTCGTCTCGGCTGCAACTTTTGCTCCAAGCCGTCCAAATAGTTCTAATGTCCTTTCTAATAACATAGATTTACCAATATCAGTAGCTACTTTAATTTTTTGTGTATTTTGAACCATATGAGTCTGCGATGGCCACTAGCCACTACTCTCTGTACTACTTCTACTTATTAATAAAATGTTTTTTTATCATCCCTTACAAAAAAAAACAAAAAAATAGACATGAATAGAGTGTCATGATTACTGAAGATTTTAACAATTGACTCCAAGTAGTTTGTAAATTAGGGAAAACCTATTTGAACTAATATAAGAATTAATTCTTTGTTGTGTTGTCTATATTTAATTGTTATGTTTTTTGAGGAAGTTTTTCTTAATCATAGATCTGTAATTAGTAGTATTATTTTCCCGCACAAAAATTTTAGACTTACTAATTTATACATTTTTTTCACGTTTGTAAAGTCCCCAGCCCATCATTACATCTTTGTTTGAGTGGGAAAAATAAAATACACCTTTGACTGATTAGAGAAATGAGTCTATTTACGTTCAATGTTGTTCATTTTACATAAAATCACAGTCTCTTTGATGTTCTTAATACTTATAAGTTTAGCTCATTTGTGACTCATTATGCAGAAAGATACTCAAGGAAGCCAAAATGCATTTCATAAACTATTTGTCGATATTCAAAGTTTCTGACTTTCTATCCTTATGAAAAGAAGTTCTTGAATTCTATCATACAAATTTACTGTTCTATTTAAAACTCATAAACACGGAAAAAGCTAAGCAGATTGAACAATTGTTCATGAACCACTTTCACTTTCAGTGGCTATTAATGATCACACAATAGCACCTGGTAAATACTTTTGAACATTAAAAATTAAACAAAGCTAATTAATTAGTATTAATGACTTCTTATTACAAACACAAATTGCCTTCTTTTACACAAAAGAAAAGGAAAATACTAGACTTAGCACTTTGGAAAAAAAATCAAACAAAAGATTTTTTTTCAATTTTCAGGGGCACTGATATGTCCTAATCCTGCAACCAAAATGATAAAAAAAAGAAGAATATGCCTACCATTGATGCGTAGACGATTCTACAATTGTACATATATTTAAAGTTGTCACAATTATTGAAATGAAAAATATCCTAACCATGAAGAGATAAATGATTCCGCAAGCGAAAATGTATCTAAACATTTTTCAATTGATATCATCAAATATTGTCATGTCGCTCGAATTAACCAATACAATAGCTTGTAAGACAACTGATCAGCTCTCACCATATTACTAAGATGTTTTGCATCATCATTAATCAATACAGTAGCTCCTGAGACAAGCGATGTAGTTCTTACTAGTGCATCATCACTATTTGCATCGGTGTCCCCCTGTCCTGGACCCTGCGGGTTCACATCGCCATCACTATCTGCATCGGTGGCCGTCTGTTCTGAAGCCTCCAGGTTTACATCGTTGCTGGTGCCACTAGCGATTGCTATTTTCTCATTCTCAGAATCAAAAACTTGATTGGCTTGGAGAATCACATTTTTTTTTGGTTCAATTCCTTAATAGTGAACTGCATGTTTTATTTTAAAAAGAGAAAACGACTGGTTTTAAGAGTCGCCACTTAATTTTTAAAGAAAAATCAAGAAAACTATTTTTTTTTCAAAAGATCAAAATAGTAAATCTAATGAAAACTTTTATAAGGGGGTTCGAGGGTTCATATTAGCATTTCGGGAAGGATTTTAAAGTACCCAAAATGCCCGCTAATATGCGGTTATCCGACAATTAATTATTATTTGGCAAAAATAAATTAACTTAACTTGAATTGCAATTTTTTTTATAGTTATAACCATTTTAAAGGAAAAAAAGGAGAATGTAGAACTAATATCTAAATGAGATATTTCTCAAAATTATTCTTTAAGTTAATTTAAAAGACCGATTTAGTTAAATTGTTAAATCAAAATGGGCGTCTTTCGGGGATTTGAATTTTTTTCGACCTTAAGATTAAGAACATATATTAACAAGTAAGTAAACATAATCAAAATGAAGAGGGAAAAGGATTTGGGCCCAAGTATGATTTTTTCTATACGCCTCGACCAGTACTTGGGCCCATTTTCATTTTGGGCTTTTGGCCAATTTAAATCACTTGGTACTTGTCCTAATCTAACATAAAATAGATATCTTTCTTTTGGGCCCAATTCCTCCACCTGTCCTAAAAAAACTAACAAGTAATAGCAAATAAGTGGGCTTAGGCCCCAAAATAACAAAATACAATTATGAAATAAAGAGTGGGCCTTTGGCCCAATTTTCGACTCTCCAATCTATTGCATATTCTTTTGACTTCGGGATGTGTTTGTCAATTTCTATAGCTGGCTGACTCGAAAAGGACACGGTTCGAGCCTCTTCGGCTCAAATAGAAGAAATGCAGTCGGAGTCCGATAAACTCATTCGATAGTTCATGCGAAAACAAATGAGACATAATTAGCAAATGACTAAAGAAATATGCATCTAAGTATAATTTTCAATCGAATTAGACAATGAGAGAATCAAACAACCAAACCACAGGCCACACCATTAAAATGAGTAAATACACTATTTAATACATTCTCCAAAACAGAAACTAATTCTTTTAGACTTATTGAAAAAAATGACAAACATATGACAAACTGACCAATTTGAACATTTAAATAAACAAAAGAAAATGAGGCAGCACTACTCGGGGTGAAAGGGATAAACACCATAACACAATTGAAGCTAGCAGGAACAAAATCAGAGAAAAATAACTTGAAATCTACTTTAAAAGATAAAATAAACATTGTCAATCAAACATGCTTAAAAGATGGTAATCACACCACAAGGATGGTATGCTTGGACTAAGGAAAATAAAAATAAAATAAAACCCATGGGAAAATAAATCGAGATATCTTAAACAAAAAAACTGACACATTGATTAACTTTGAGATCCTGCCTCATTTTATAACTCCCAAGATAGTTAAAAGATCGTCCAAGTTAACTTAAACCGAAAAAAGGCAAAACAATCTCAAATAATACAACAAACTATGAATTGAAGAGGATAGTAGTTCATAATGAGACTAAATCTAAACTAAAACGTTAACAAGATAGATTTGAAAACAAAGGTTACGACATTAAATGAAGACGAGATTTTAATCAATTTCATGGAACTAAATCAAGCTTAAACTAGCTTGCCTATGTTCATAGCAAAGCTTTGACCAAACTAGGATGAGATAAGCGACGGTAACATTTGCTCACTAGACAACTCCAAAAATCTAACAAAAACAAACCCCGAAATTAACACAGAGATAATCATTAAGCTGATTCAGATGTGAAAACTAAAACACCATTAAGGACACTTAAATAAAGATATGGAGCAGCAAAGAACAAAATAAACTGGAATTAAGATAAAAAAAATTTCACCTCTTTCCGGGAAGCGAATCGAGATGACGAGCTAGATACAAAGATGATTCCACCAAGACACGACTCTAAGAATTTCAACAAAATCAAAGCAGAAGCGGGCGAGAATAATCAAAACTTGTATTCTCTCCTCTCTGTGATTTAAGAAACTGATCCGAATATTAGTGTGTAGCAATGTAACTATAACTTTAGTGTATATTTTATTTTCGTTTCTAATCCTAGCCCCCCCAAACAGTGAATCAAAGGCTAACATATATAGAAGCAAAAAAGGGTTCAGAAATGGAGGGAAACAGAGGAAAAAACAGCAGAAACAAGGCCCATTTCGAATTCAAAATTCGAAAAAGTTTCACCATTAAGGAGAAACACCTTTTCCTTGAGGTTTTGACTCATTCCGAAAGGGGAAAAAGGAATAGAGCGCATGCCTGCTGCGATGTTAGTACGAATCGAAAGGGATGTGAGGAAGAAGATGATGCGCATGGGTCGATTTCCTAGGCTGCTGGATGCAAATTCCTTGCTGGATTTCGTGATTTTGGGCTTCGATTTGCTACTGGACTCACATTTTTGGCTTTTTCTGGGTTTCATTTCTAATTTTGGCTGGGAAGAAGAACGAAGTGCACGGGTGGGTTTTGTATCGGTGTTTTGTTGTTGTATGTATTGCTAAGTATTGTTTGGTCTTTGAATTGAAATTGTGTGCTGGAGTGGGCTGTAGGGAATTGGAAGGTAAATGTTGAAATGAGTTTCTAGTGGGCTGCTTTAATTGTTTAACTAGGGGTTATGCCCAAATTTGCTGAATTGGGCCACTAGAAAATGACCGAAAATTGGTCTCTTAATGGGTTTAAGGTAAGGCAAGAAATGACTAAAAGTGCAATATAAATTAATTAATAAGCTTCTTTATTTTGACGAAACAAAATAATTAACATAATTATAAACTAATAAATTTAAGATATAAAGTATTATATAAGTAAAATAATTAACCAAATATTTAATTAAAACAAAATCTTTTTGACACGATTCTCAAATATTTATAAAATATACTAATTTATATACATAATTATGTAAAACATATATATTATCTAAAAATTATAAAAAGTGACAAAACTATTTAAAATAACTTGAAAAATATTTTGAATTTTATAAAGTCACTTATTTCAGATCGTTTGGAATTTTAAGAAGCGCAAAAATTAATTCATATCGTGGATGGTCAAAATTGGATGTCAACACTGCATTCTCTCCAATGTTAATTTTGCCATTTTGTAACCCATTGTCAAGTCTACTTCGAAAGTAAGCGTCACAATGAGCATGATAAACTACGCACCTAAACAACCAACGTGGTTTGATACCTGAAGTATCAAACCACCCATGGTGTACTTAAGCAAAAATCTCATGTCGTTTAGTAGTCCATACATTATATCATCAGCGTGTTTTTGGGTTTTAACATTTCGAGTGAAGGGTCGATTCTATCGACTTAAGTTTTATCAACTCAATAACATTTTCTTAGAGAGCAAATAAATTTGTCCCACCAGAAAATGAAGATGACCCAATTTTTTTTGTTGTTGTTGAGGAAAAGAGGTGACTTAGACTTTAGTCTTAGACTTAGGCTCACCAATTTTTTCTTTGTTGTCAAGTAAAGGTTCTGACTCGGACTCGAAATCGTTCTCAGACTCATCAACAATTATTTTTTTGTCAAGAAGTGGAGGTAGAAAATCAGACTTTTTTTTCGTGAGAAGGTGGTAGAGAAGGAAATGAAGCAATGACAGAGAAGATAGACCAACAAGGAGATGAATCAGAGAATTGAAACAAATTATATAGAGGCTTCAATAGATAGTGTATTGGGTCTCATATAAAAAATATGTGATGTGAAGTTCAATTAGAGAGGTCCAATGCTGGTGTAATTTATTTATTTTTAGAGATAAGAAAAAAAGACAAATTTTGAGTTGAAAATCCAGCCCGTTCTATCTCTCTCTTTGCCTTATAAATCTTGACAATTCATACTACTACAATACATGTCCATATATTTTGCGTAAAGAATCAAATATTCTTTTTTGTTTTTGTTGCCTGAGAACGCTACCTCGCCCTCATCCTTACAGGCTATAGCCGCCTCTATGCCCCATTTTCTGACCAACTAATTAATGTTTGTCCAATTGGCTGGTCATTTTAATTTCTATTTTGAATTGAAACGTCCGTTAATTTCTCATTAATATCTAGCTAAATAGTTAATTGAATTTTTTGTTGTAAGTTTGGCTTATTTTTTTTTCTTATATATAGATTGTCACTTGATTATAATTTTTTTTGTGAACCTAATTTATTATGTAAGTGCATGTGGTTGAACTATTTTTTTTAACGAAAAAATGTTATTACGATTGAACTTAATTTTGTATCTCTACTAATATTTGTTTATTTTGGTCATTGAACATTAATGTGATGGCTTAAAGAGAACTGCTAAAAATACAAGTGATTATGAAGATTGTACTACCAGAATTGACTTTATACTCACCAGTAGAGCTGTCAAAACGGGCTAGCCTAGCCCTATCCTGCCCAAGCCTCACGGGTCAAAGAATTTGATGGGTTAGGGGGGATGGGGCGGCCCTTCATTTCAAAGGGCTGTAAAATGGTCAACCCGGCCCAACCCCAGAAAGGTCAAGGGCTAGGGCGGGCCAACCCTTTTTTTTTATGTCAAATCAATGTCACAAGCAGTAACATTGTTTCAATAATTCTAAATAAAATCTAGCAATAAATATTTAAAGAAAAAATAATAATATCTTAAGTAAATAATATCTTAAAAACAAACTAGTAAACTAAAGAACACTTCTGACTAAAACTTTAGTTAGCAATACATAATTACTTAAAGTATTTTGTTAAATGAAATCAAGAAACTAATTAATTGTTCAAGCCATAAAACACTCTATCATATATAATATAAATAGTGTTTACTATCCAAGTCTTATATTCAAAACTAAATAATAAAGAAATTAATGAGGTTAAGTTTTCTAGTTTTTTATTCTTATCTTTATAATATTTATTTTAATTAAAATTAAATATTTGGCCATGGGCTGACCCCGACCCTGCCCTAATCAAGCCTCAAGGAGTAAGGGCCTAAAAGGGTTAGGCTTATAAGCCCCAGTTTTAAACGAGCTTATAAAATACTATCCAAACCCTATCCCAATAACGAATTGGGTTGGCCCGGTCCCATGGGCTAAGCCCTTTTTGACGGCTCTACTCACCAGTGTTTTGAGCAATGTGAAATTAATTTTAATTGTAAAAAATTGATTGTCAAAAATCAAGTTATAAGTCACTATTTAAGAGGTGCTTTTATGAAGGACAAATATGGAATAGGAGCGTTTTCATTATGATCCTTTTTTTTGTTCCATAAGAAATGTGAGTGTGTTTTGTCTATTTTCTTTGGCCCTTGTTTAAAAAGAAAAAGAAAATATGAGCTTGCTTCTTAATTTCGTGTAAAACATCTATATTTGTTGTTCTACAGTATTATTAACGGACTCTCCAAAGCTAAGATTTTTACGCTCCTATAAGATTGTTTGATTTAAACCGGATTACTTTGAGATTATAATTTTATTGTATGATTTCATATTTAATATGCGATAAATAATATGAAGATTTTAGTATAAAAAAATTCACCTATATATAATAGTTATTAATAATAATTTAACACTAAATAAATGTAATCATTAAATTTTACACCAAAATTAGTATCCTAATCCTAGAGATCAGATGATCTCTCAAAAGGATCGATCATTTGAATAAAAAAATATAATTAGCCCGAATTATAACTCTAGATTATAACTAAGATAGATCGATGATACCATGACTTCAATGTAAATTTCATACCAATTTTAATGAATATTCATTATCAAATACCGAAAAAAATTATTTTCAAATTTTAGCCAATTCATATGCCTAGATTTAAGAGTGCCTTGTCAACCACTTAATTAGTAAAACTTTAGCAACAATTAATTAATGACAATAATTTAATTATCGCTAATTATGTATTATTAATGGTAATTAACACTTTTTGTAAATGTCTCTAAAGTCTATAGCAATATTTGATTCAATCACAATTAACTAATCATTTTTTATGAATGAACATATTTGTTGCTGCTAAAAATAATTTTTATCATTGTAAAAGAATTTCTTTCTAAGAAAAACTCACATATGTACTAGAAGTAATGTATTTTTAATGTATCATAAAAGTCTGTCGTTAATAATTTAAAATAATGTATATTTTTTTTTAACTTTATTTACGGAAGTGACAAAGGTCTTACAACTTGTGCTATACTATGCACATATTTTTTTTAATTTTGATTATGTTCTATAATTATATTAAAATTTGTTTAAATTTATATTCATGTTGAAAAATTTCATATTAGAAATAGAGTGCTAATAACAAATTATAATTTTGTATTAATAAGTTTTACATTTAAGACGTCCGACTAAATAAAAAATACTTATTGCTCTGTTTAATAATAATTTACGCATGTTTTAAATCGTTGGGAATCGAGGGTTCTCCTACTTAGGTGTTAGAGTAGGTGCCGGCACGGCCCGGTGGGTTGGGTTGTTACAAGTTGGTATCAGAGCCCAAGTTCCTGGTCTCCTCGTACAAGAGCAAATGTGGAGTAGAATCCTGCGGATGAGTGTGTTGACGTCCACATCTAATCTTCAGGAAGCTATGAATCATTCTAGGAAGTTGTTTCATCTTTTCTCTCCTTTCGTGCGAGTTGTCGCTTGAGGTATGAGTTGAGTTCAGTTGGTATCTCTCGATTCTAATTTGTATCTCAATGAAGTGAACTAGACGTCGTAGTCACGACTGAAAGGACACAAACAAAGTTAATTGGAACTTAAAAGGTTCCAATTAGTATCTGGCCTTAGGGGCTATATAAGGCATATATGATCAGTAATGGTCATCTATGGAACGAACTAACTAATACAGTGGAATTGTTGTGATGTGTAGTTTGTAACTGTAAAAATGTGCTTCTTGTAGTCTGAATTAACTACGAATGTGGAAAGTGTTGCTTGGACGTGATGATATGATTATGTGCATAATAATTGTGTGTTTGAACCTTGGTATGTGCAATATGATGGCCGAATTGTTGAAAGTATGTGTGTTGTAACTGTTTGAGTATCATGAAAACTCGTGAAAAAAAAGCACGACTAAAGTTCAGTACAAGGGTCTAGATAGGTTACGATGTGATTCGTAAATGGAAATCTGGACGTGTGTTGCGACCAACTTATAACCGTGTGAGAGTCTGGGTGTATCCTGGGGATATGTGTGTGGTAGTGTGGAAATGATGTAAAGAAATTCTAATGTGCGTACTTCGTTGGGTTAACCCGGGGGTAGACATTGATTGTCCAAGCTAAAGGGATTTTCCTAAATGCCTAGTTATACCCCGTAAATCTAAGGGAAATATAGAAAAGAGAAAAACCCCAGAAAATTATTAGCAGGGGTTCTGTTTTCGTCAGGCCGCTGGGGTGGGATTTTCCCACCTTGGCGAGACCGCCAGTGTGAGATTTTTCCCGCCAGAACGAGACAGGGAAAGACAAAATCTCAGACTAATCCATGCAATTCAACCAGTACCCATCAATAGAACAGTAAGTCATAAACCTTAGCAATTAATTACTGGCCGAATAAAAATAGCAAAAACAAGCATCCATGTGCTTACAAAAGTAGGGAAATGCAAAAAGATAAAATAAAGTATTGTTTCAAATTATAAGCCCAAGAAGGGCGAAAACCAAATAAAGACCCTTGGGACTGGGATGTGTCATCATCAGTGTCTAAAAGGGGTACCCCCGCCTGTTTGCATAGCGCAATCACGAGTCCTGGTAAGAAGAAAGCCTTTTTGTTGCCCCGGTAGAACATTTTCCACTCGGAGACCAATAAACTTTGTCCCAGCGCGCAGGCTCCACCACTGTGTCCTTCAGCCAGCCCAGATTCATCTCCCTTAGCTTGGTTTCGTACTACGCATTTGAGGCTTCAGGTATCTCTAGCACCTCATTTATTACTGTGGCGTTCAGGGGATGTCGACTCCCAAGATGCGAATGGTAGGATGGGTATCGTCCCAACGAACTGTAGGAAGAACGACATAAAACTCTCTCACCCAGTCGGAGCGTGCAGTAAGGGGAGCCTCAGTCAGTGAAGCCCATCCAAACTCCATTAGACAGACATAAAAAACAGTCGCCTTCTCCTCCAACTTAAATAAGACAAAGTCTCTCTCACAACAAAACTTGTTGTTTCGATAGTCGTGGTGCCTGTTCCGACTAGCAGCATCAGAGAATCAGACAAAATACAAGTTTTCCTCGTTAGCACCAACCATTTAGAGAAGCTTGCAAAAAGCGAAAGGTATACGTTAGAACACGATAGGATTAGGAAATTTTGGATTAAAAAAGGGAAAGAGAAAATGTCGGCTTTAAGTGGCAAGGGGCTACTACCTTATGGGGTCCCGCCAGAGCGGGATGAGGTAGGCTGCCACAGCGGAATGAAGGGCGCTAGAGCGACCTTCATCTAGGACGAACTCCAGGCGTGATTATGGCACCTCTTCGTCTCAAAAGCCTCGTTTCAACAAAATTTCAGCAGATCAGAGTAGATTAACTATCCTAGAACCTAAATATGCAATCATTTTAGCAAGATAGCCCCTAAATGATGTCCAAATTCGAGTTTTACACCAAGAAACTATTCAACTTTCCCCCCACCTATTTTGGTATCGATTCTATCGTAGTTTTTTGAATCCTTATGACCAATACGTTGTGGAGGCGTTGGGGACGTAAGGAAAGTGCTCATGCTATATTTTTCTATCAAAACTAGCAATTTAAGTTCAATTTTGAATAACTACCCCAAAACTCGTTTCTAATCGATTAAATGGCATCATGCAATTATTGTTAACAAAGTATTGAAATAAAGAGCGTAAGGAACGAGAAAATTACATGAAATTTGACGTTCGGAGGATAATGATTAATAGGATTTTTGGGAGAGTTTTGGATGTTGGGGAGAAATGGAAAAAATGGTTCCCTTTCCCCCCTTTACTGTTTACGATCTCCCGCTACAACGAGAGATTTCTCGCCACACCGGGCTTACCTTAGCGGGAGGCCTGCCGCTCCGGCGGGATTATGCTATGTAAATTGGGAAGCAATTCTTTTTCGAGCGTTGCGTCATTTTCCTAACCGGTCCTTTGAGTATAACATTTTTTGTGTTTCAATTTGAAAAGTCACCATTCTTCGTGGCTTCGTAATGGACCAAATCCGTAAGTTTAGAATTACTCCAAGATAGGACACATGAAGATCCACCCACTAGTCATTTGGGGATGAACGAGGGGTAAATTTATATCTATTGTAATGACCCGAACTGTTGTTATTTAAGAAAAATGAAACACCGAGAAAATAATGGGGCCACTGTCCCGTTAGGGCGGGCTAGATGCTGCTAGGGCGGCAGCGCCACAACGGAATAATTCGCCGCCAGAGCAGGATAGGCGAGGCAGAATGTAAATAACACGATGTCTGATTTTCTCCCTTTTCCTAAAACACATAAAAGAGGCGTGGGTCACCCCAGAAACCCTCCAAAGACTGCTCGAAAGTTGGGAAGAGAGGAGGAGAATTCTAGCATAAGAATGACGATAGATTGCAAATTTTTGGCCAAATTCATCATACCGCCGTCTGGAAAACCAGAATTAGAGCTATAATTCCGTACAGCTACTTGGCACCCAAGTAGGCTAGGTTTTTATTTATTGAGTAGTTATAAATTTGTGTTTGCTGCGTAGTATAAGATAGATCGATAGTAAAATTCATGTGTAGGCATTCGTGCACCGAATAAGGGATGATTATGCCTGTAATTCTAGTTGTTGCGTAGAATGCGTTCCATAAAGGGGTAAAACCCCGCTATTGGTGTTAGGGTTTGGTGAGGGTTGAATTCCTATTGCATGATGTAAACTTGTTGATGCCTTCGTAATATGGATACAAGGGTGGAATTGAGATGTATGAATCAAGCCTAAGGGAAAGACTAAAATTGTATAATTGCATGTCATGAACCTAATACTTGATTGATTGTGTGATTTTTAGTATGTTCGTTATGGATGTGATTGTGTATATGATAGCATGCATTGGATCGGATGTCACGTACCGACATACTAACATATATTGGATTGGATGCCACGTACCAGCATACATACACATATTGGATCAGATGCCACATACCGACATATATATATACATTGGATCGGATGCCACGTACCGGCATGCATGCATACATTGAATCGGGTGTCACGATCCGGCACACTAACTGTTTGAGTATGGGTTCCGTGAGAGGACCATTGATTTGTGATATATATATGTGTATTATTGAGAATATGGAATGATACATTACTCCTAAATTGATAAGTTTTATGGTAACCTATATATGATTACTCTACTATGTTGAGTAAACTGGTATGTGTCTTATGTGTTGAATAATTTCAGAAGAGTTGAGCCCAATTCGAAATGTGATGCGGTAAGTGGGGACCAAGAGTCAAGGAATTTCTATTGATTAGGTAGAGGGCTGTCTGCATCCTAAAAAGTGGAATAGTGGGGGTAGTGTATGTGATGTAAATAAATAGGTAGATCCTACCTTGGGGGGAAGGGGTTAGTAATTAACTGTTAATAAGTCTGAATACAATGTATTATGGGTCAGGGACTGAGTGGTGAGGTAAAGGAAGCAAAGGTATGTCGTGAGTGGTTAGTCGGAATGCTTAGAGTAGTATTCGTGGAATCTTCTATAGGTTAGAATGGTTAAGCTACGATCAAGAACCTAGTAAGTAGGTTGACTGAGACGGAAGTTGGAAGTTGAGGGTGCTAGTGCGATTTGAAATATCCGGGAATGGTAAGGTGGAGGAATGAATGGTTTACTTGCATGCATGTTTCTCACTAGTTGATTTCCTATATTATGTGGTGGGCGTCGGGTTGACCGATGATGTCTACCAGTACGTGTGGTTTTGTACTGATACTACTCTTGCTATGCCTTTTTGGCATAGTCTGGATGCAGGGTCAGTGATGTTTCAATTGGTGAAGACGAATAAAAGGTTCTCCTACTTAGATGTTAGAGTAGGTGTCCGCACGGCCCGATGGATTGGATCGTGACAATATATGACCTTTTATCAAGCAAGAAAATGAACTCACACAATTTAGCTCTTCAAACTCTATGAACATAGCTAAGAAGTTCTCTTTTCTTTTCTTTTCTTTTTTTATCCTCCTTGTTACATTGGCTGATAAGTGATTTTCAGTTTCAATATCTTTTCAATATCAAAATTAGAAAAAGAGTCAACTAGGTTCAAGCAAGCAATTTCAAGAAGCAAATCAGTAGTCACCTCATCAAAGAAATGTAAAAATCTTTATTTTACATTTCTTGTTCAACTATCCACAATTTTAGAAGTGATATGATTTTATGTATATTCATTGTACTTATCTTATTCAATTGTTCATAAACTCTATTAAAGTGGCATGACCTGGTGCTACATTCATTCTGTTTATTTGATCAATTGTTCAAAAATTTCACCGGATTAATACGACGTTATGTTATATTTATTCTACCTATTTTGATTGTTAATTATTTGAATTCTATCATATTAATATGAGTTTGTGCTTGTTTAATTGATTTTTTTAACAAAAAGAACGTAATAAAAGAAACCATAGCAATTCGCATGAGTTTAGTTATATTCTTTATATTTATTTATTTATTAAATATTTCTAAAAAAAGTTTTTGTTCATGACAGGCTAATATATATTTTTAATGATATCAAAGTTGCACAAAAAATAGTACATTTTGTAATGGTAATAAATAAATGATGGAATAAAGAATTGGATTGTAGTTATGATAGTATCTTTTTTCACATGACTAATTTTATTTTGTTCGTTCAAAATGAATATCATTATTGATGTTAAGAGTCTTGATCATGACAGTACAATTAAAATTGATGAAGGTAATATACATTAGGAATATCATCCACCACAATAAGATACATTCCATTCCATTATATATTTGTACCTCATATAATTAAAGCAAGTAAAAAAAACCACATTTATCTAATTAAAATTTAGTTATTCATCTTTGTAGGATTGGATAATAATAATCAATACTTATTATCCATAGAAACTTACATTTTATTCTTTTGCTATAACTATTTATCTAAATTAATTTTAATATTAATATTATTTTACGCAATTATGAGTATTACATAATTTAAGATATACGTGTTACACATATATTAAACAATTAATATTTAAAAATGAAAAAAAAAGGGAAAGAAAAAGGCAAAATGTATATAGAGATAGAAAGTTTTCTTATTTTAGCATTAACCTTTTTGTAAGTTGCATATAATCGAGATAACTATATATTAGCTATTTTAAAAGAAAAAACTGTAATTTCAGCATTTTTCATTTTTTTAATATTTGGTCCATAAAGTCTTAATTCTTCATGCCCCCATTAAGTTTTGCAATTCAATTTTAGGAGACGTATATTTTGAGCATGCGCATACATGAAGTGCACAACGATACGGAGGTCCATGGCAAAAGCTCTTACAATCTTCATCTTTCTCACAAAAACAACACAATTTGACATCTCTTGCCTCAACGTCTGGTGAAACACCTATAAAAATGAAGAATTTATAACTAATCATGTTATGTACATTGAAGCTTTTACCTCATCGAAAGAATAAATATACTACTAAAAACACATGTATTTCCTACAAAATTATGACGTAATTTTTTGAAAATGTGCTTGTCAAAAATTATTTTGAACAAATTTGTCAAAAATCTAAAATTACCGATAACTTTTCAACAAAAAATTCTACCAAATATCCGTAAGTGGAACAATGTTGTTGTTTCCCAATAATATAATATGGAACAATGTTGTTGTTTAGTAGGTGCATCTTATATACTCACATGAATAATTCTAATCCTAAAAAAAGCAATCTTTCGTCTACTTGTTCTTCCTCCCTCTAATGAATGTGTAACTTCACCTAAAAATAAACAAATAAATATACGAACATAATATTTTAAAACAAGAAAAAATAAAAAGCAATTTGTGAAAAAATCAAAAAGTGGTTGTAATATTCATGTATTAAAAAAAATTAAAACAAGTACAATATAAAAGAGGAAAAAAAAACTTACAAAGTTTTATCACCATGATCATAAGAAAAAAAGTCATCATTTTGAAAGCCATATCAAAATATTTTTTCTAATGCCAAAAAATCCTACTTGAAAATAATAATGTGAATGCTTCTATTTATAGCATGTTTAGTTGAATATTTCAGTGAATTTATATTATAATAATATCTAATGAACACAAATTGGCCAATATTCAATAAAAATTAAATGACATATAAGAAAATAGCAAGTGTAAACTTATCTACTAAAGAAATATTAAATTATAATTTTGAAAATTAAATTTATAATTTGGTTAAAATGGTCAACTAAAACTTCGTTTTTTGAGCCAAAGGTGTTAATTCATTTGATGATCAAAATATTTTATAGCAAATTAAAGTAACTCTAACAAGAATAAACAAGTATTTTATGGTCTTATCTATTAAAAAGACATTGAATTATAATTTACATTTTACACAATCAAATTTATAACTTGATCCAAAGTTTAGTCTAACACGTTTTGTCACTTTGATGACAACCTAACAAATGGATCAATGGAAGCCATATAATTAATATTAATGGTATCTATTTAGCATAAATTAAATTGTGGTTATCACATTCAATATTTAGTAGCAAATTAGAGTAAATAAGAATATACAATCATGGACTTAATGACTTATTTATTTTATTTTTTAACATTATCACAAAAAATTCAATCTCTCTTCTATTCAATTATATAAAATGATTTTGGATTGAGTATGAAAAAAAAAGGGATTGAATTATTATTTGTAGTTAAGTCGGGTCGGAAATGGATTCGGAGAGGTAAAAAATTGTAATATTTTTAAAGTTACGTGATATTTTTGAAATTAGAAAATCAATTTAAAATTATTTTTTAATTCAATTTGTTAAGAAAAAGGATATATATATATATATATATATATATATATATATATATACTGATATACATCATTTGTGAAACAACGTGGATATACATATGCATTATTTGTCTAACGAGAGGGTATATGTACATTATTTTTTTAATGATTAATATATATGCTCTAAATCACAAAATTGAGGAATATATTTATCCCTTTTCCCCTACCCTCGTCGAGCGGTAATTGAACTAAAAACTGATTAACTTTACATTTTTTTTTGTAAAAAATCATATTGAAATATATACTCCTTTTATTTTAATTTATGTAATATCGTTTTATCGAGCAGAGAATTTAAGAAAAAAGGAAAAAAATATTATTTTTACTGAATTGTCCTTATTAAAGCACTTTAATGTTTATTTTAATTGATTTTTCTTCACAATAAAATGTTAAGTGAGATCTAATAAAAGTAAAGTAGAATGATGTTATTAAATAGCTACCAACTAAGATTTTTTTTTAAAAAAAATAAATTAAAATAAAATAATATATATTAAACAGATAAAAAAAACTTGCCACATAAATTAAGATCAAAAGAACCATTATAGAACTATTAAGATATTGATTTATAAGTTATCAATTTGTACACCTGCTAAACCATTGTAGAACCATTAAGATAATGATTTATCGGCAGTGGCGGAGCCACATACAATGGAGATATTGTTTTCAAGCGTTCTCAGGCAACAAAAGAGAAGTGTTTGATTCTTTACCCAAAATATATGGACCGGCACTGTAATAGTAGGAATTGTCAAGCTTTATCAGGTAATGGGGGAGATAGAATAGAAAAGTTAGGGTTTTAGAATGAGCCGAATTTTCAACTCAATATCTATCTTTTTTTCTTTCTTTGTACATGTAATTGTAATTGTAATATTTCATTCCCTTTATATTGTACCACTAAAAATAAATAATAGTTCAACCACATAAACTTACATAATAAATTAGGTTCACAAAAAAAAATGATAATCAAGTGACAATCAATGAGTTGGTCAGAAAAGGGAGGATATAGCGACTATAGGGATGAGAGGTACCGTTTTCAGGCATTTTCAGGCAGAAAATGAGAAGTGTTTGATTCTTTACCCAAAATATATGGACATGTACTGTAATAGTAGGAATTGTCAAGCTTTATCATGTAATGAGGGAGAGATGGAATAGAAAAGTTAGTGTTTTATAATGAACCAAATTTTCAACTCAAAATCTGTCTTTTTTTCTTGTTTTCTTTCTTTGTACATGTAATTGTAATATATCATTCTCTTTATATTGTACCTTTAAAAAGAAATAATAGTTCAACCATATACACTTACCTAATAAATTAGGTTAAAAAAATGATAATCAAGTGACAATATATATATAAGAAAAAAAAATCAGCCAAACTTACAACAACAAAATCAATTAACTATTTAGCTAAGATATTAATGGAAAATTAACGAATAAAAACTCCAACGTTTTCAATTCAAATTGCAAAAAGTGGAAATTAAAATGAGATTTGAAATCCGGTCAATTGGACTAAATATCATTAATGAGTTGGTCAGAAAAAGGAGGATATAAGAGGCTATAGGGATGAGAGGTACCGTTTTAAGGCGTTCTCAGGCAACAAATGAGAAGTGTTTGATTCTTTACCCAAAATATATGGACAGGTACTGTAATAGTAGGAATTGTCAAGCTTTATCAGGTAAAGTGGGATATAGAATAGAAAAGTTAGGTCTTTAGAATGGGCCGGATTTTCAACTCAAAATCTGTCTTTTTTTCTTATTTTCTTTCTTTGTACATGTAATCGTAATATATCATTCTTTTTATATTGTACCTTTCAAAATAAATAATAGTTCAACCACATAAACTTACATAATAAATTAGGTTCACAAAAAAATAATGATAATCAAGTGACAATCAATATATAAGAAAAAAAAATCAGCCAAACTTACAACAAAAAAATCAATTAACTATTTATCTAGATATTAATGAGAAATTAACGGATAAAAATCCTAACATTTTCAATTCAAAATGCAAAAAGTGGAAATTAAAATGAGATTTGAAATCCGGTCAATTGGACAAAATATTATTAATGAGTTGGTCAGAAATAGGAGGACAGAGGCGGCTGTAAGGATGAGAGGTACCTTTTCCAGGCGTTCTCAAGCAATAAAAGAGAAGTATTTGATTCTTTACCCAAAATATATGGACAAGTACTGTAATAGTAGGAATTGTCAAGCTTTATCAGGTAATTGAGGAGATAGAATAGAAAAGTTAAAATTTTAGAATGGACGGGATTTTCAACTCAAAATCTATTTTTTTTCTTTTCTTTCTTTGTATATGTATTTTTTAATATTTCAATCTCTTTATACTGTAATCTAAAAATAAATAAATTACACCAACATGCGGCCTCTCTGATTGGACTTCACATCACATATTTTTTATGAGGCCTAATACACTATCTATTGGAGTCATTTCCCTTTATATAATTTGTTTCAATTTCTTACAAAAGTACTCTATGATTCATCTCCTTGTTCGGTTTTCTCTGCCATGGCTTCATCTTCATCTCTTTCTCTACCAGTTTCTCACAAAAAAAAGTTGGGGAGTCTGAGTTTCCATCATCTTCTCTTGGCAACAACAAAGTGTCTTTACTTCACAACCAAAAAAAATTGATGAGTCTGAGTCTAAGTCACCTCTCCTCCGCAACAACAACAAAAATATTGGGTCGTCTTCATCTTCTATTGGGTCAATTTTACTTGCCCTCCAAGAAAATGTTGTTGAGTTGATAAAACTTGAGTTGATAGAATCGAACCTTCAACTCGAAATGTTGAAACCCAAAAACACGCTGATGATATAATGAATGGACTAGTAAATCACATGGGATTTTTGTTTTTGTACATCCTGAGTGGTTTGACACTTCAAGGATTAGACCACGTTGGTTGTTTGGGTGCATAATTTATCATGCTCATTGTGATGCTTAATTTCGAAGTATGCTTGACAATGGGTTACAAAATGACAAAATTAAAATTGGAGAGAATACAATTGACTGTTAAGGAGTTGAACAAAAAAAAATATTTGATGCTCCAAACCAAAGAAGTTTTTGATTATGAGAATGGGAGGATAAAAATGGCTTGTAGCGACGGCGTCAATGGCGATGTGAACCCGGCGGCTCCAGAATAGGGGGCACCGATGCAAATGATGATGATGCACAACAACTTAGTAATATGGTTAAAGCTGCATTGGTTGTCTAACGATCTACTGTATTGATTAATTCAAGCGACATGACCGCGTTTGATGATATCAAAATAGAAAAATGTTTAAAAATATTTTTGCTTGCAGAATCATTTATCTTTTGGTGGTTGGGATATTTTTCATTTTCAATAACTGTGGCAACTTTAAATATATGCACACTTGTGGAATCGTCTACGCCTCAGTGGTAGGCATATTCTTCTTTTTCGACCATTTTGATTGCATGAGTAGGACAAAACTGTGTCTCATTAAAGATTGAAAAAAATCTTTTGTTTGGTTGTTTTTGAAATCCGATCAATTGGACAGAATATCATTAATGAGTTAGTCTGAAAAGAAAGGACAAAGGCGACTGAAGGGATGAGAGGTACCATTTGCAGGTGTTCTCAGACAACAAAAAAAAAATGTTGAATTCTTTACCCAAGATATATGGACAGGTAATGTTATAGTAGGAATTGTCAAGCTTTATCAGGTAATGGGGAGATAGAATAGAAAAGTTAAGGTCTTAGAATGGGCCGGATTTTCAACTCAAAATTTGTCTTTTTTTCTTATTTTCTTTCTTTGTACATGTAATTGTAATATTTCATTCTCTTTATAATGCACCTCTAAAAATAAATTAGACTTGTCAATATGGGCTACCCACCCCATTCGGGTAAACAAATACATGTTTTGAAATTTGACGGGTCAGATCGGGCTAGCCCAATTTTTGTGTGGACCAAAAAATGGTCGGCACAGCCCACAAGTACATGGGCTACGGGCTTTGCTGGGCCAATCCTCTATTTTTAAAAGTATATTTTTATATTTTTTAAAATTAAATTATAATTTAAAAATATAATAATAAATATCGAAAAGACAATATTACATGGTGTTAGTGAAACTGCTTGTAATCAAATACACAAATAAAATTATTAAGTTTGATTTCAAGTAAAAACATAAATAGATTTATTAATCTAATTGTTTTTCAATGATCATAATAAAACACAAAAATTATGACAATATTCCATGGGCTATGGCCTATGTAGTGATTCCCTAGAAATTTTAGGAAATTTTTATTTTATGTAGTACATGTTTTATAAACATAGTTTTTATTTAAATTGTAATATTTCAAACTTTAAACAAATTTTGAGTTTAGACTCTTGTTATTTTTAATACTCTATTTCATTTTTATTTTTCCCACGGGCCGACCCTATCCATATTTCTCAAGCCCCACAAATCGGCAGACTTATTCAGGCCGGTCTAAAAAGCTCTTTTCTTAAATGGGCTCCAAAAATCGTAGTTCAACCCTAACAAATCACAGGTTAGGCCAGGCCAGCCCAACGGGCCTAGCCCATATTGACACCTCTAAAATAAATAAATTACACCAGCATTGGGCCTCTCTAATTGGACTTCACATCTCATATTTTTTAGACTACTTAATTATGCTATTTGACTATAGTTCAAATTAATTATATAAAATGGTTATTGTTTAGAAAATGGCTATAGTGGGTCCCACTTTTATTTGTATTGGACGTGGGAATCCCAATTGCCCTTTTATACAAACTTGCGCTCAATCTCTTTCTTCCACTTTCACCAAATTGTCTCTTTAATTCTCTCAACCACCATAAACCCCTCAATCCCCACAAATCTCTCAACCAAATCAAATTCAAAATTTGAAAAGTTGAAATTAACCCTCGTTCAAATTCAATTTCAGGTAATTTTTATTTTTTATTTTTGTATACCTTCATCAGTTTTATTATTTGTATTTGTATAATTTTTTGTTCTCCCCAACTTCTTCACAGTTCTTCAACCAAAATTTGTAATTGATTGAAATAGTAATTCCTACCAGTGTAGTCATGGAGGAACAATCTCCATCAAAGAGAATCAATACAGGTATGCATTTGCATGCAATTGAATCTGTACAAAATTCATCTTTTTTGTTAGGTTTTACTCAAGACTTTGAAGCAGTTGCAGGTTCTATTGCCAAATTTAAAAAAAGAAAATTACAAGAAACATCTTCTAGTAAAAATGACTCAAAAACGAGTGGAAAAGATGATTATGTTGCAATGGACAAAGAGAAAGCAAAAGATTTTGAGGTATAACCCTATTTTCATTTTTTTTTCTTCAATTTGTATATGGGCAATTTAACTTGTATCACACAATAGATGGATTGTTAGTTCAGTAATTTGTATCTATTACATTATCAAGAACAACAGATGTATGTGTTTCAACTATTATTTGTATAATTTCAGCATTATTGAAAAGTTTATATAATTTGTTTTGTATACTTTACGATTCTATGGGATTTAGCATATCAATGTTTGTTGTTGTTTTTATACTTTTAGACCTTATTGTATATTTTCAACAATTATATACAATTTTTTTTGTATTTGTATATTATTAGCAAGTATGCGTTTCAACTATTATTTGTATAATTTCAACATTACTGAGGAGTTTGTATAATTTGTTTTGTATACTTTTTGTGATTTGTATTTCTATCAATACATTTCTCATTTTATTGTATACGATTCTATGGATTTAGCGTAACAGTGTTTATTACGGCTTTCTTACTTTTTAGACCTTATTTGTATATTTTTCATCAATTATATACAATTATTTTTTTGTATTTGTATATTATCAACAAGTATACGTTTCAGCTATTTATTATATAATTTTAGCACACACACACTTATATAAGTTAAATTTATCTTTCTTTATTTGATAAAAGTCATATTTGGTAAGAAATTCTAATCACATACAATAATCATGATTTGTGGGATTGTTTTCCTTTTTAATAAACTAAATTTTCGCCTCATTAATTAAGTTAAGAGTCTAATTTGTATAAAAAAAAGTAAATTTCTAGAAAGATATACAATAGCTATTGAAACTATAGCTATGTTACGTAATTAGGAAAACTATAGCTAATGAGGCTAATTAAGTTTCAACTATAAGTTATTTATGAAATTTTTCCTATTTTTCATGAGGCCCAATACACTATCTATTGAAGTCATTTTCCTCTATATAATTTGTTTCAATCCTCACAAAAGTATTCTCTGTGATTCATCTCCTTGTTTGATCTTCTGTGCCATGGCTTCATCTTCATCTCTTTCTCTACCAGCTTCTCACGAAAAAAAAGTTGAGGAGTCTGAGTTTCTGTCATCTTTTCTTGGCAACAACAAAGTACCTTTACTTCGCAATAAAAAAAATTTGGTGAGTCTGAATTCGAGTTCGAGTCCGAGTCTGAGTCTAAGTCTAAGTCACCTCTCCTCCGATCCATAACAATAACAAAAACATTGGGTCGTCTTCATCTTATGTTGGGTCATCTTTACTTGCCCTCCAAGAAAATGTTGTTGAGTTGATAAAACTTGAGTTGATAGAATCGAACCTTCAACTCGAAATGTTGAAAACCCAAAAACACGTTGATGATATAATGAATGGACTAGTAACCACATGGGATTTTTGCTTTTGTACACCATGGGAGGTTTGACTCTTCAAGTATCAGACCACGTTGGTTGTTTGGGTGTGTGGTTTACCATGCTCATTGTGACGCTAACTTTCGGAGTAGGCTTGACAATGGGTTACAAAATGACAAAATTAAAATTGGAGAGAATGCAGTTGATTATTAAGGAGTTGAACTAAAAAAAAATTGATGCTCCAAGACAGAAGTTTTTGATTCTGAGAATGGGAGGATAGAAATGGCTCGTGGTGTCGGCGCCGATAGTGATGTGAACCCACTGGCTCTAGAATAGGGGGCACTGATGCAGATGATGATGATGCACAACAACTTAGTAATATGGTGAGAGCTGCATGAGTTGTCTCACGAGCTACTACATTGATTAATTCAAGTGACATGACCGCGTTTGATGATATCAATCGAAAAAAATGTTTAGATACATTTCGCTTGTGGAATCGTTTATTTCTGGGTGGTTGGGATATTTTTCATTTTCAACAACACATATTCTTCTTTTTCGATCATTTTGGTTGTAGGATTAGGACATATTTGTGTCCCATTGAAGATTGAAAAAAATCTTTTGTTTGATTATTTTTGCCAAACTAATTTTTCTTTTCTTTTGGTGTAAAGAAGGCATGACATTTGCCAAAGTGTTAAGTCTAGTTCTTTTATTTTTGTGTAAAAGAAGGCAATTTGTGTATGTAATAAGTAGTTATTAATACTAATTAATTAGCTTTGTTTAATTCTAAATGTCCAAAAGTATTTACCAGGTGTTATTGTTGCAACGTATAGGGCTAGTGTGATCATTAATAACCACTCATGAACAAATACTATAAATAGAGAATATGTTGTAGTCCTTTACTAGAGAAATATTCACCACTGCTATCTATATTAAGAAACATCAGACATGTGATTTGTAAATTAGGATGAAAGAGGAAAGGTTACGCTGTGATATTGGACCCATGAGTATAAAGTATTCTTTTTGTTTTTGTTTTTCTAAGAGATCATTCCCCGGACATTTTTTTTTAGTTTGGGATTGGGGAGAGGTTAGTTAGCGGGACCATTACCATAATTTCTATTAGTGAACTCAAAAACAAACAAAATGTTTAAAGGTATAAACAGATTCAGCAGATAAGAGAACCAAATATAATATTAAATAAACATCATTTGCTTACCTAATTTGAAACAGAACGAATAGGTACCATCTATTTCTCAAACAATAGGAAGCAGTGAGACAATGATCACTAATATTCAATACACATGAAATTCTCGAAATTAGTATAAAAGCGCAAGATATAGAAAGCAAAGCAACAACCAAAAGAGGTATACATAAACTACTGACCAAGCACTCTGATGACCACAATAGAATATGAAAATATGATCATTTGGACCAGTATTCACCACCTTTTGCTACCTCCAGTAAGAGAAGGTTTGTTAACAAGTGGATCACAAATAAAGGGAGCTCAAGAACTCCATGTGGCTTGATGTATCTATCATAACACTAAGAAGAAGAAAAAAACAAATGTTTTATGTATTGCTCCTTTATATCGTGAGCTACCTCGCCAAACCTTAAATATTTTGAGACATAGGTGTTATATTCATTTGATGATCAAAATATTTTATAGCAAATTAGGGTAACTCTAACAAGAATAAACAAGTATTTTATGGTCTTATCTATTAAAAAGACATTGCATTATAATTTACATTTTACACAATCAAATTTATAACTTGATCCAAAGTTTAGTCTAACACGTTTTCTTACTTTGAAGACAACCTAATAAATGGATCAATGGAAGCCATATAATTAATATTAATGGTAACTATTAAGCACAAATTAAATTGTGGTTATCACATTCACTATTTAGTAGCAAATTAGAGTAAATAAGAATATACAATCATGAACTTAGAGGGTGTTGAATTGACTTAAAAGTTGATCAAATCTCCATCTAAGATAAATTTTGACTTCTGAAAGTGTTTGACAAATATAAAAAATAACTTAAAATAAGTTGAGAAGTGTTTGACAAGGTCAAAAAGACTAAAAATAAGTCAAAAATCAAAAGTAAGTCTCCCCCTACTTTTTATTTTTGACTTAAAAGTTATTTCAGTTTGACTTTTTATTTTTGAGTTAAAAACTATTTTTTTAGGTCAATCAAAACAGGCTCTTAATGGCATATCTATTTTTTTAGTTATAAAAATAATATATTATTTTGGATTGAGTATGAAAACAGAAAAGGGATCGAATTATTATTTGTAGTTGAGTCGGGTTTGAGATGAACTCGGAGAGGTAAAAAAATTGTATTTTTAAAGTTACGTAATATTTTTGAAATTAGAAAATTAATTTAAAATTATTTTTTAATTCAATTTGTTAAGAAAAGGGATATATATATATATATATATATATATATATATATATATATCAGTTTTTAAACAAC